>WNWK01018955.1:2500-38833 GCA_009830355.1 Cherax destructor | reverse complement strand
ATCAAGGTCAGAGAAGAGCGAAGGTCAGACGTATCGAAAGGGCCAGTCGGGACCCTGGTACCTAAGCAGGTGACGAACCAGCACCAGCAAGAGGTACAGGGGCATGAGAGTGTCCAAAGAGTCGTCTGTTAACGAGGCAGGGTCAGTACTGGGTGCGGTATCAGGAAGGGGCCCGGGGTAGTGGGTTCATGGATTGGGTCAGCCATGGTTAGAGTTACTTCTTTCTTTTATTTTTAAGAAAAAAAGAAAGAAGAAAGAAAATAAAAATAAAAAAGAATAAAAAAGGGGGAACGTGGAGGAATAGGTCCTAGGAGGAATGAAAGGAAGCGCAAATCCCCCTCCGTGCCCAAGAGGACCTCAACACCGCAAGTAGTGCAGATGCTGCATGGAACCCGTGCCATACCCTACCCTTCACGCCAGTAAACCAGCAATCCGGATAGCAACTCACATCCACCGAGCCATCTCGGCGCATAAAAGAGGGGCGGCCGGATATCCGCACAAAGCATCACGCTTCGGCCACCACCCTGGAACCTGAAAGGTGGCCTCCAGAGATACACGCGCCGAAAAGATCCCAAAGCCACCCCGGGTGACCGGAGGATCAGGACATCCCAGGCGATCAGATTCCACGGCAACTACACCACGCCAAGGACCTCAACGGAATAGGATGGATACAACCTTCCCCTACCTAGGAACTAGAATGCCTGAGGAGAGAAGCTCCCAGGGCAAAACTGAGAAGGAAATAAGGGAGGGATGAGGAGGAGGAGGAAAGGAAAAGGGAGGATGGGGAAGATGGGAAAAGGAGGGGATTGGGGGTATTAGGTTCGGTCTGAGGAAGAAGACCAAGAGGTCCAATTCCTCAGACCGATAGCCTCTTTACCACAACAAGGAGCCCCCCTTAAAGAGGAAAGTTCCTACAGATATGTACTGATGTAATAGTTTAAGTAGTATTGGATGGGTCTTTACCTCCTGTGTCAGTCAGCAGTGTATGCACGTCAGTGCCACCTGTGAACCACATATTGAACTACAAATGGGATACACCTGGCGACTTAGATTACAATATTTCTGTTCTAGTTTCCCTTTACTTAACAACCACACACTGGATCTCTCCGCTGTACACGCCAGGTCTCTCCTGACCATGTAAGCAGCCATATACATTGGAAAGCTTTAAAGTTTCCTGTCTAACATTCCTCATATTGGGTTACCAGTTGTGATTTTATCAAACTGAAGTTAACAGCGACAACCAGTTCTTATGGTCACCAGCCAATTTAATATGCTATCAGGACACCCTTACGAAGGGACGCAGCGACCAGGAAACACAGTAAAGGAACAGCACACACACAGTCTAAATTAATATTCTTTATTTGTAAAAAAACAAAAAAAACAAATGGCCATTCTGCCGATATATTTCGTGGACAAAGCAAATGACTAGTAGTGTCTTATAAAATATATGTCTGACCTGATCAACAATAGAAATTTTAACTGCACAAGGTACATATATTGGTTAACACTGGAATGGTAAACGTCTACACAAGGTACTGGCTAACACTGGAATGGTAACTGTCAGCACAAGGTACTGGTTAATAATGGTAACTGCACAAGGTAATGGTTAACAATAGAATGGTTAACAACTGCAGATCCACTTTAGTCAAGGACAAAAATAATAGTTAATTCCTTCACATTACAATCATTCTTTATTACCACCATCATCAACATTCTTTATTAGCACCACCATCAACATTCTTTATTACCACCATCATCAACATTCTTTATTACCACCATCAACATTCTTTATTAGCACCACCATCAACATTCTTTATTACCACCACCATCAACATTATTTATTACCACCATCAACATTCTTTATTACCATCATCAACATTCTTTATTAGCACCACAATCAACATTATTACCATCAACATTCTTTATTACCACCACCATCAACATTATTACCACCACCATCAACATTCTTTATTAGCACCACCATCAACATTCTTCATTAGCACCACCATTAACATTCTTTATTACCACCACCATCAACATTCTTCATTACCACCACCATCAACATTACCACCACCATCAACATTCTTTATTAGCACCATCAACATTCTTCATTAGCACCACCATTAACATTCTTTATTACCACCACCATCAACATTCTTTATTGCCACCGCCATCAACATTCTTCATTAGCACCGCCATCAACATTCTTCATTAGCACCGCATCAACATTCTTCATTAGCACCGCCATCAACATTCTTCATTAGCACCGCCATCAACATTCTTCATTAGCACCGCCATCAACATTCTTCATTAGCACCGCCATCAACATTCTTTATTAGCACCGCCATCAACATTCTTTATTAGCCCCGCCATCAATATTCTTCATTATCACCACCATCAACATTATCACCATCAACCTTCTTTATCACCATCAACATTCAGAACTATTAAATACTAACATACAAAGAACGTTAAGTTAACATTGAGGTCAACAAACCTAAACATACGTACAGCTTCTTTCAAGACAACACATATCTTCTACAAGTGCAGTGGTAGTGATGAGTGGTGAGTAGTGGTGATGAGTGGTACTAATGAGTGGTGAGGAGTGGTGATTGGAGGATAATGAGTGATGATGGTAAGTAGGTGGTGAGTATTGGTGAGTTGATGAGGTATGGGTGAAGTGGTTGTGAGTACTGGTGGTGGTGATGAGTACTGGTGGTGATGGTAGTTGTGGTGGTTTTAGCTGTGAGTGGTAGTGGTGGTCTGTGATAGTGGTGGCTTGGTAGGTGTGGTGATGGTGAGTAGTATGTGATGGTGTGTCTGGTGGTGTGGTATGAGTGTAGTGATGGGTGTGTACTGGTGTGGGTGGTAGTAGATGATGATGTGGAGTGTTGTATGGTGTGATGGGTGGTGGTGGCAGTGATGTGGGGTGGTGGTGGCAGTGATGTGGGGTGGTGGTGGTAGTGATGAGGTGGTGGTGGTAGTGATGAGTGGTGGTGGTGGTAGTGATGAGTGGTGGTGGTGGTAGTGATGAGTAGTGGTGGTGGTAGTGATGAGTAGTGGTGGTGGTAGTGATGAGTGGTGGTGGTAGTGATGAGTGGTGGTGGTAGTGATGAGTAGTGGTGGTGGTAGTGATGAGTGGTGGTGGTAGTGATTGGTGGTGGTGGTAGTGATGAGTAGTGGTGGTGGTAGTGATGAAGTGGTGGTGGTAGTGATGAGTAGTGGTGGTAGTGATGAGTGGTGGTGGTAGTGATGAGTGGTGGTGGTAGTGATGAGTGGTGGTGGTGGTAGTGATGAGTGGTGGTGGTAGTGATGAGTAGTGGTGGTGGTAGTGATGAGTGGTGGTGGTAGATGGATGGTAGTGGTGGTGGTAGTGATGAGTAGGTGGTAGTGATGAGTGGGGTGGTAGTGATGAGTGGTGGTAGTGATGAGTGGTGGTGAGTGATGAGTGGTGGTGGTAGTGATGGAGTGGTGGTAGTGATGGTGGTGGTAGTGATGAGTGGTGGTGGTAGTGATGAGGTGGTGGTAGTGATGAGGGTGGTGGTAGTGATGAGTGGTGGTGGTAGTGATAGGTGGTGGTAGTGATGAGGGTGGTAGGTGGTGGTAGGATGAGTGGTGGTAGTGATGAGTGGTGGTGGTGAGTGATGAGTGGTGGTGGTAGTGATGAGTGGTGGTGGTAGTGATGAGTGGTGGTGGTAGTGATGGGTGGTGGTGGTAGTGATGGGTGGTGGTAGTGATGAGTGTGGTGAGTGAATGGTGGTGGTAGTGATGAGTGGTGGTGGTAGTGATGAGTGGTGGTGGTAGTGATGAGATGGTGTGGTAGTGATGAGTGGTGGTGGTAGTGATGAGGTGGTGGTAGTGATGAGTGGTGGTAGTGATGAGTGGTGGTGGTAGTGATGGAGTGGTAGTGATGGTGGTAGTGATGAGTGGTGGTGGTAGTGATGAGTGGTGGTGGTAGTGATGAGTGGTGGTGGATAGTGAGTGGTAGTGATGAGTGGTGGTGGTAGTGATGAGTGGTGGTGGTAGTGATGAGTGGTGGTGGTAGTGATGGGTGGTGGTAGTGATGAGTGGTGGTGGTAGTGATGGGTGGTGGTAGTGATGAGTGGTGGTGGTAGTGATGGGTGGTGGTAGTGATGAGTGGTGGTGGTAGTGATGGGTGGTGGTAGTGATGAGTGGTGGTGGTAGTGATGAGTGGTGGTGGTAGTGATGGGTGGTGGTAGTGATGAGTGGTGGTAGGTAGGTGGTGGTAGTGATGAGTGGTGGTGGTAGTGATGATGGTGTGGTGGTGGTAGTGATGAGTGGTGGTGGTGGATGGGTGGTGGTAGTGATGGTGGTGGTAGTGATGAGTGGTGGGTGAGTGGTGGTGAGTGAGTGGTGGTGGTAGTGATGAGTGGTGGTGGTAGTGATGAGTGGTGGTGGTAGTGATGAGTGGTGGTGGTAGTGATGAGTGGTGGTGGTAGTGATGAGTGGTAGGTAGTGGTGGGGTAGTGTGGTGGTAGTGATGAGTGGTGGTGGTAGTGATGAGTGGTGGTGGTAGTGATGAGTGGTGGTGGTAGTGATGAGTGGTGGTGGTAGTGATGAGTGGTGGTGAGTGATGAGGTGGTGGTGGTAGTGATGGTAGTGGTGGTGGTAGTGATGCGTAGTGGTGGTGGTAGTGATGAGTGGTGGTGGTAGTGATGAGTAGTGGTGGTGGTAGTGATGAGTGGTGGTGGTGGTAGTGATGAGTGGTGGTGGTAGTGATGAGTAGTGGTGGTAGTGATGAGTGGTGGTGGTAGTGATGAGTGGTGGTGGTAGTGATGAGTGGTGGTGGTAGTGATGAGTGGTGGTGGTAGTGATGAGTGGTGGTGGTAGTGATGGGTGGTGGTAGTGATGAGTGGTGGTAGTGATGAGTGGTGGTAGTGATGAGTGGTGGTGGTGGTGATGAGTGGTGGTAGTGATGAGTGGTGGTAGTGATGAGTGGTGGTGGTAGGTGATGGGTAGGATGGTGGTAGTGATGAGGTGGTGGTAGTGATGAGGTGGTGGTAGTGATGAGTGGTGGGTAGTGAAGGTGGTGGTAGTGATGAGTGGTGATGTGGTAGTGATGAGTGGTGGTGGTAGTGATGAGTGGTGGTGGTAGTGATGATGAGGATGGTGGTGGTAGTGATGAGTGGTGGTAGGATGTGGTGGTGTAGTGATGGTGGTGGTGGTAGTGATGAGTGGTGGTGGTAGTGATGAGTGGTGGTGGTAGTGATGTGGTGGTGGTAGTGATGAGTGGTGGTAGTGAGGTGAGTGATGAGTGGTGGTGGTAGTGATGGGTGGTGGTGGTAGTGATGGGTGGTGGTAGTGATGAGTGTTGGTGGTAGTGATGGGTGGTGGTAGTGATGAGTGGTGGTGGTAGTGATGGGTGGTGGTAGTGATGGGTGGTGGTAGTGATGGTGGTGGTAGTGATGTGGTGGTAGTGATGAGTGGTGGTGGTAGTGATGAGTGGTGGTGGTAGTGATGAGTGGTGGTGGTAGTGATGAGTGGTGGTGGTAGTGATGAGTGGTGGTGGTAGTGATGAGTGGTGGTGGTAGTGATGAGTGGTGGTGGTAGTGATGAGTGGTGGTGGTAGTGATGAGTGGTGGTGGTAGTGATGAGTGGTGGTGGTAGTGATGAGTGGTGGTGGTAGTGATGAGTGGTGGTGGTAGTGATGAGTGGTGGTGGTAGTGATGTGGTGGTGGTGGTAGGTGGTGAGCAGTTTGGGGTAAAAGCATAATACTCTCTCCCTTTACACTTACACTTCATCTTCTTAACAGTCAGCATTTCATTCTTACTAAGATAATCAAACGGTGACTTGAACAGTAATTACCTAACTTAGATTTATATACTGTGCAATATAGGTTCCCGTTTTCTGTTCGTGCGTTACAATTACGGCCTTTATCTTAGATTTCATTTATTGCCGTTGTGGTATAATTAGTTATTTTTATTGACAGCAGTTTAATTATCTTAGGCTGACTTTACACACAAAAATTTGCTACAAGCTTTATGCGAGAAATCAACACACAGTGCCCACAAAAAAAAAAAAAAAAAACTTTACATGTCCAACGCAAAGAAAATGTAAATCTATACACGAAATTTTGGTGCATACATTTCACTCTCGTTTCCGCCATAGGAAAAGTGTGATGACGTAGTGTACTGGAGCCCGTCTTGTTCCATTGTTGCCCACCATGCCACGCTTCAGTGCTCTGCCAGAGCTCGGTGAGGAAGAAGGTTTGCTACGTTGTTCCTCAGTGCCCCTTTTTTTTTCACTCGACCACGAACTTTGCCAAGCTATATCTCCGCTCCAAGTGGTCAGAATGGGTCGAACTAAACTTTCAATTGCAGAGACGACCCGTGTACTCACCCTATTAGAGCAAGGCATGTCTGTGATACGCGTAGCCCAGCTGCCTCACTCCCACCTGGCTTTTTCTTGATGTCTGCGGCTGTTATGACAGGATCTGATAACACTTCCCTCTTCAGGATCTTGTCTGTGCGAAGAGAAGTCTAACAGCAGCAGACCTCAAGAAAAAGCCAGGAAGTGAGGCAGCTGCTTTCTGGAGGTTGTAAACTGCCATCCTCGTCACCTTCAGGTCTGTGGCTACGCTACGCGTATCACAGACATGCCTTGCTCTAATAGGGTGAGTACACGGGTCGTCTCTGCAATTGAAAGTTTAGTTCGACCCATTCTGACCACTTGGAGCGGAGATATAGCTTGGCAAAGTTCGTGATCGAGTGAAAAAAAAGGGCACTGAGGAACAACGTAGCAAACCTGCTTCCTCACCGAGCTCTGGCAGAGCACTGAAGCGTGGCATGGTGGGCAACAATGGAACAAGACAGGCTCCAGTACACTACGTCATCACACTTTTCCTATGGCGGAAACGCGAGTGAAATGTATGCACCAAAATTTCGTGTATAGATTTTGTTTTTTGCGTTGTACATATGGAAACTTAATCTTTGATCAATTAGACTTTTACCATTCTGGTCCCGTAATAAGTGGGAAATTAGCCCTTTTAGTTGGTTTTGTAAAAGAGGATGAACTATATTTAGTGTGAATCATAAGGGTGGTCCTGCCTCACAGTGCTACCATCACTGCTACCTTACTATGTGCACCAAAGTACTACTGTGAAGAACACAACCTTCACTAACTATATCACACTTCACTGATACTGCAGGAGTTACTGTCTGCTTGAAACACTGTTTAACAATATAATACAATAGCTACAGTGTGCTCAACACACACGTTAACTCTCTTGGAACGGTTACTGTCTGTAAATGTCTTGGAATGTTACTGTCTGCAAATGTCTTGGAATGGTTACTGTCTGCAAATGTCTTGGAATGGTTACTGTCTGCAAATGTCTTGGAATGGTTACTGTCTGTAAATGTCTTGGAATGGTTACTGTCTGTAAATGTCTTGGAATGGTTACTGTCTGTAAATGTCTTGGAATAGTTACTGTCTGTAAATGTCTTGGAATGGTTTCTGTCTGTAAATAACTGTCTTTGGAATAGTTACTGTCTGTAAATAACAGTTTTGGAATAGTCTATAAATAACAGTTTTGGAATAGTTACCGTCTGTAAATAACAGTTTTGGAATAGTTACTGTCTGTAAATAACAGTTTTGGAATAGTTACTGTCTGTAAATAACAGTATTGGATAATGTGTCGAGAATGTAACATTAGAAATATTACACTTGGTACTATGAAAAGCACACATGCATCAGTCCAAACAGTAGAAAGGTGTAAGGAGAGGAGGAGTTTGAGGTTATAGTCCTGGTACAGTCCTCGGCCTGGAGCGACTCAGGCCGAGGGACTGATAACCTCAAACTCCTCCTCTCCTTACACCTTCTACTTTGTATTGACGATGAAGCCACGTGTGGCGAAACGTTTCTCAATAAAGATACCCAAGTGATGATATGTGTCTAATTAACAACTTGTCGGTTCTCTGAACCATTCATCATACGTTTTACAGTACATCGTAAAATAACATTTTAACAGTTAACATATCTACCAAAACATTTAGAGATGTTAGACACATATCACTTGTATATTGAGAAGTTTGCCACACATGGTATCACATACAGTGAAGTAAGGAGAGAGGAGTTTGAGGTTTCATCCTCGGCCTGGAGTCGACTCCAGGCCGAGGACTGATAACAGGGACTGATAACCTCAAACTCCCTCTCCTTACACCTTTCTACTTTGTATTGACTGATGAAGCCACTGTGTGCGAAACGTTTTCAATAAAGATACCCAAGTGTTGCATATGTTCTAATTTAACAACTGTAAATAACAGTTTTGGAATAGTTACTGTCTGTAAATAACAGTTTTGGAATAGTTACTGTCTGTAAATAACAGTTTTGGAATAGTTACTGTCTGTAAATAACAGTTTTGGAATAGTTACTGTCTGTAAATAACAGTTTTGGAATAGTTACTGTCTGTAAATAACAGTTTCGGAATAGTTACTGTCTGTAAATAACAGTTTTGGAATGGTTACTATCTGTAAATAACAGTTTTGGAATGGTTACTATCTGTAAATAACAGTTTTGGAATGGTTACTATCTGTAAATAACATTTGGAATGGTTACTATCTGTAAATAACAGTTTTGGAATGGTTACTATCTGTAAATAACAGTTTTGGAATGGTTACTATCTGTAAATAACAGTTTTGGAATGGTTACTATCTGTAAATAACAGTTTTGGAATAGTTACTGTCTGTAAATAAGTTTTGGAATAGTTACTATCTGTAAATAACTGTCTTGGGATGGTCACTGTCTGTAAATAACGTGGAATGGTTACTGTTTGTAAATTATTGCCTTGGAATAGTTACTGTCTGTAAGTAACTGTCTTGGAATGGTTAGTCTGTAAGTAACTGTCTTGGAATGGCTAGTCTGTAAATAACTGTCCTTGGAATGGCTAGTCTGTAAATAACTGTCTTGGAATGGTTAATCTGTAAATAACTGTGTTGGAATGGCTAGTCTGTAAATAACTGTCTTGGAATGGCTAGTCTGTAAATAACTGTCTTGGAATGGTTAATCTGTAAATAACTGTCTTGGAATGGCTAGTCTGTAAATAACTGTCTTGGAATGGCTAGTCTGTAAATAACTGTCTTGGAATGGCTAGTCTGTAAATAATTGTCTTGGAATGGTTAATCTGTAAATAACTGTCTTGGAATGGCTAGTCTGTAAATAACTGTCCTTGGAATGGTTACTGTATAAATAAATGTCTTGGAATGGTTACTGTATAAATGTCTTGGAATGGTTACTGTTTCTAAATAACCGTCTTTGGAATTTTTACTGTCTGTAAAAGGCACTATAGCAACATTATAATTGGAATGGTATTTAATTACCTATAAGTTTGAGTATGACCGACATGATTACATTCTCTACAAGACACTTTATTGATATTGGAATGTTTCGTGTACGTTAACACAGTCTGCCTGAAACACCCCGGCATGTTACTGGCTTTCTTGTACCTAAAAACACTTTATAAAATGTAAATCACACATTGTAACCTTTGCAAATAAATCAAATTTGTATTTCTATTTGTAATGGCTACTGCCTGCACAACACACACTATCAATACTGCTATAGTGACGGTCGGACAAGATGTTCCATATCAATACTTGGATGGCAATATTCCTTAACTGGTTAACACCACTGACTACAATGGACAAAATGCTATTATCACACCTGTCAAATTCTAGATAGTTTCATAAGTGGCCTCTGAGTGGAGTGTGAACTGAGAGAGCAACATTGCACAATAGTTTCGTCCAATACACTGAGTGACAAGTGCATTCAATATACCTGTCTATCCTCCTCTACACACACTTTACAGTGTGTGTTCTGGACCATCCACCACACTTCTCCATCCTCCTCTACACACACTTGATACAGTGTAATCTCAGAGTTGCTACACCAACGTGTCTTACATACGCAGGTACGGTACACGTGTGATAAACATCGTATCTCTGCCTCAGTACACATTCCTTCACAATTCTTAATACAACGCAACCATATTTTAATCGTTAACAAATTCACTATTTCTTAACATCGATCTTATTAAATTCATCGCCAAGAGTTTGTATTAATATTTTCATTGTAATGTTCGTGTAAAACTTTTCATGTCCGTTATGTTGGTGCGGCTTCCCCGTCCTTGCAACACATACATGCTAGCACCACATGCTAGCACCACATGCTAGCACCATGCTAGCACCACATGCTAGCACCACATGCTAGCACCACATGCTCTCTATACAAACTTTATTCTTATTTAAGAAAAAACTCCTCCATAATATTGGTGAAATTTACTGATTAAATGATGAGCTTCAGTATGAAGATCACCATAGATTCTTCTTTTGTTCAGAATCTTAGCAGCTAAATGAAGGGTAACAGTTAGACTTGTACTCACTAGAGCGCAGGCGAGAGAGATACATCATAATCTATACCTGGAAAATCCTAAAGGGACTGGTCCCAAATCTGCACACACAAATCACTCCCTACGAAATCAAAAGACTGGGCAGGCGATGCAACATACCCCCAATGAAAAGTAGGGGCGCCATTAGTACACTAAGTGAAAACTCAGCAAGACTGTTCAACATCCTCCCACCAGGCATAAGGGGAATTACCAACAGACCCCTGGCTGCCTTCAAGAGGGAGCTGGACAGATCCCTAAAGTCAGTACCTGACCAGCCAGTTCGTACGTTGGACTACGTGCGACCAGCAGTAACAGCCTGGTTGATCAGGCCCTTATCCACCGGGAGGCCAGGTCAAGGACTGGGCCGCGGGGGCGTTGACCCCCGGAACACCTTCCAGGTAGACCCGTAGGGTCACATAGCACAGGCTTAATAATAACCATTCTGAACTCGGACACCTCTCTCAAGATGGCTGCCCACTCAACATGCCCAGTCATGTCTAACTTTGCTAAATAAATAAAAAATGTTAGCATGTCAAGAAAACGTAGCTTTTGATTACACTGTAACCATCGTGTAGAATACAGTAGCGGCACGCTACTGATGTATTCAATTCTTGCCAAATACAAATATAAAAAAAAAGCCCATGACGGGCTTTTGATGCGAGGAATTGGACCAGTCTTCTATTTTCTTTAATTAAACCTGAATGTTCCCTCGGCTCTACATGACCCCTACGGGTTTAGTGCTCACTCCACCATGAATACATGAATGAAGATGTGTGTGAGTGTTAGTAAACAGAGTGACCAGACATGATAGTCTTGACCAGACATGATAGTCTTGACCAGACATGATAGTCTTGACCAGACATGATAGTCTTGACCAGACATGATAGTCTTGACCAGACATGATAGTCTTGACCAGACATGATAGTCTTGACCAGACATGATAGCCTTGACCAGACATGATAGCCTTGACCAGACATGATAGCCTTGACCAGGCATAATAGTCTTGACCAGGTGATTCACACCATCATAACTATTACTACTGATAACACCTCTACTGAACCATCAACTGCTGATACCCTATTATAATGTGTGAGTCCAATAACTTTTATCATCACCACCACCTCATTACCGCCCACGGAGACCTACCTCCATCACCACCACCTCATTACCGCCCACGGAGACCTACCTCCATCATCACCACCTCATTACCGCCCACGGAGACCTACCTCCGTCATCACCACCTCATTACCGCCCACGGAGACCTACCTCTCATAGCCTTCCCTCTATCAATTTTTCATTTCCTAAAGCCTTCCTAAGTACAATTTTAATATCCCAATACTGAAGGTGGTCTACAATATTGAAGGTGGCCTACATTACTCATTATCAAGAGTGGCACTCTGGGAAGGTAGGCACCTTACTACAGACGAGGACCCTACACCTAGACACCAACCACTCAAGTGACCCAGTATCCAGGGTCCTGGAGCTGTGTAACAAATTTGTAATATATTTCATACACAGTACTAACACTGACGTTCCAGTACCATACCATGACAGCCGTAAATAATTTTAAACTTATAATGTTTTCACCCTTACAATGTTCTACATACACAATTAAACACTTCAAGTTTGCCCTTCAATGAAGTACACAACTTTTTCTTGTCAAATTTCAGTATGGTTTTCAACACATGAGAATGCTACAGTTTCCACTACTGCTCTAAGAAATGTGACTTGCTTGCACTCTGCATGAAGTGTTTGGTGTTGTCAGAGCATGATGGGATCTTCAAGAATATATTGTCAGCGCATCAGATATGGTTCACACCAACACCATAAACTGTTTTGGTGACGAAGAATAAAATGTGACAATGCCGTGAATGGTACACGTCTCCAAAAGCATTTAGGAAAGGAACCTTATAACGACATTTAGGTCCATCCTGGGCCAATGTCAAGTCACAATTGGGACTTGACAATACTCCAAGGCTCCTCTCCTAAATGCACTTTTTGTGACTTGTGATAATGAGAATTTTAAATAAAATGGGGCTGAGGACATTACCTTGAGGTGTGCTCAATTCCATTTTGTGTACCTTGGACCTTGTTTCCCTCCAGTCTATTACTCCAGTCCTTATGCCTGTTACATATTTCCCCAGTCATGGTTACCAATTTGCTAATTACCATGCTAATTAAGAGAGACTTTGTGCGTTATCGAAGGTCTCTCTCCAGTCAACACATAGTGCGCCTTTCTACTACCAAGAAATGTGGTGACGCAATGTGCAGTGCTTCTACTTCACCCTAATCTAGTTAGAATTCTAACGCGTTCATTTCTGTGCGATAATATATTTAATAATATTTAACATTTTAAGGAGCCATGGCGTGAGAAAAGCCTTTCATGCATCATTGGAACAACCACAGCTCACGCTACAATATACTAGCCACTTCAATAAGGCGACTCCAGAAACTACTACAAAGGTGGTGACCAAGAGGATACCAAATCAAACTGGTGTTGCTGGCAGCCACCGCATAGACGAAGCTGCCACGGTGGCCAGCAAACAGATTTTAATGTGCTATTTAGTCTGGAACAAATCATGGAGCAATGTGAGACTGACAACAAACATGGCGCGACGTCCATACCTTGATAAGCCAGGCACATCCTGATACGAAATCCGCATCCAGTTCAAAGGTGTAGTAGTACTTCAGTCGTCAGGAGACAATGGTTGTTGTCTCTTAAATGGTAACTTGCTGAGAGACAAGCAACCGCTGAAGTACCGGTGCTAAGGATCCACCTCACTTTAAGAAATCAAGAAAACAGTGTTCTACTTCTCCCCAGTTACCGGCAGACAGGTTCTAGTAAACAAAGACAATCTAACTTAACCTAACATCAAGCATCAACCTGGTAGGTGAGATGGGGGCATCAAAGTGCATGAAAATGAAAATTAGCCATTACTGCCAATATTCAAAGGCTCCATCTAGCATTATTTACTTTTCTTAGTTTATTAGCTCAATGCTTATTGACTGTACGTGAGTTAAGGTTGCAATTCACACACTTAAAAGTTAACACCAAGACTACGTCCCTAAAATAGTGATCAAGTAAATCCTGAGTGTGCGTGTATACATAGATTTTCACATTTAAGTGTGGATAAATGCAAACATATATCCCCTAGTGTACATACAGGAAAATATGCACTCCTCAAAGAGTTGGATATTTGAGTATATATACAAAGGGAGATGTACATCTCTCAAAATGCATATACAGAAAAATATATAGTTCTATGCATATACACAAAGATATAAACCTGTGTGTTTACATAGACAGCATCCTGGTTCTCGTAGAGAACTGCGAGGCAAGAGCACCATCCCCCTTGACACAGCCGAGGTAGTTCTAGCCACACCCTCACAACTGATGAAGTTAAAGTGATACACACACCCATCACTCGGCGAGTCTAGAGCAAAGTTCAGCAAGGGGCCAGTCACCCACACAGCGCGGAGGTGGCAGTGACAATAATGGCTACTTACTGAGGGCAAAGTGAGGCAAAGGAGTTTATTACTGTCTTTCAGCATGGCTAAGTGGATAAAAGACGAAGGTGACCACCGTTTAACCGGTGGGAAGAGATGACCACCGTCTAATGTCCACATGAGAACCCCATAGTTCTTTATTGAGAGTAGAGCACAGTGCCTGACCATATCCTCGACACCTCAGTTGTATCTCTCAGCTCAGGCTGGCAGATATATCATTACTCTGAAAACCCATACTATGTGGAGTACAGGCAGGAAACCCATCCTGCGCGATGGACCTTGATATCAACACCATCTTGGTGTGATGGAATACAAAGGGAAGCTCTATTTTGTGTGACGGTGTATGACTGGTAACCCATCATGTTGCGTTAGTTTATTCAGGTATACACAAATACAGTTACATAATGACAGAGTGACTTATTTCCATTGGGGGCATGATAGAAAAGTCATGATGTATGACTGGCAAATCATCCAGTGTGGTGGACAAACACAGCTACTTCCATAGCCTTGTAAAAATGTTATACAGAACAGGGTAGCCACACAATGTGAAGTACCTAATTTTGAAAACAATAAAAATGTGCCTGGGGAAGACAGTGGATAGTATAGTTTGCGCTACTGAATGGTTGTTAGATGGAAAAGTTCAAACTACTGCATAAAGCTTTCTCTTTGTGATTGGGAAAGGTGTATAACTTTCCATGTGTAAAATGCAAAAAAAAAAAAAGAAAAAAAAAAAGACTATAGCTTTCTATTTGTGGGATGTGGAAACTAGCTTTCTATTTATGGGATGGAATAAGACTACAGTTTTCTATTTGTGGCAAGGTTGAAAAAAACAGCTTTCTATTTATGGGATGGAAAAAGACTATACTTTCCAATTTGTGGGATGGAAAAAAGACTAGCTTTCTATTTATGAGATGGAGAGACTACCCTTCTATTTGTGAGATGGAATAAGACTACAGTTTTCTATTTGTGGCATAGAAAAGGACTAGTTTTTCATTGGTAGGATGAAAAAAAAAAAACTTTCCCCTGAGGGATGGAAAAGGCCAGCTTTCGATATGTTATATAGAAAAAGACTTAACATTGTATTTGTGGCATGGAAAATGGATGATTACACTGATTTCTATTCTATGTTTAGAAAGAGGGAATATCCATTGTAAAAGGCTGCAACGCGAGTATTACTTTGACCGTACAAGCAGAGAAGACACACAGATGCTACTGTGTATCCCTAGGCTAATAATTCAACATGAGATAGTTCAGAAGCACCCAGATAAGAGGGACTTTAAAAGCAATATGAGAGTCGTACTCAAAACAAGGTTTAAATGAGGCTCCTGTAAACACAAGAGAAAGATCTGCCAAGAATGCAGAAATGTGTGACTTCCAGGACTCTGCCTCACCGCAGGTGACAGATGTTGATAAACGATCGAGTATATCATTAATAAAACTGAGGACAACTGTGTTGAAAACATTATTGCAATCTGCAAGTCTGCTGCAATGCAACAGACAAAAACTTGTGTTTCGTTACAACTTAATTGTGCTCTTATGCAATGATGCACAAGATGACGGAATTAGGCACATATACATCAGAGAATTGAACTATATAAAGAGAGATTATGTGAGGAATATAAGTGAAGTATTAACAATGTGGTGTGACCAGGTGCCATCAAGGTAGCCAGCAGGTGCCTCCAGGCGTCACTGCCCCACCACTACACATGACAAGAGATGCCACTACACACCCAGTTCTTTAAGCAATTATCATGAGGTGACTAGGAACTCTATCTTATTCCCTAACATAAATGTGAAGTTAACACTTGGAAGAGCTCAACACTAAAAAAATCTTTCAGTCCCTGCCGTGCATTTAGCAAATTTGTAAACGAAACATGTTGAGAGAGAAACATACAAGTTCTGCACGTTTCTGCGCATAACATTCAAAAGTGCAAGTGACAAAACGTCAATCAATATAGAGCCGAGACCAGGCTACATGAAGCCGACCTTCATGACGTTATGAGAGCAACACAGAACACGCACCTGACAACATCACTCACAAGACACATGTACCTTCATGATACAACGTTGACAACATCATTGAGAAGACGCATGTACCTTCATGATACAACGTTGACAACATCATTGAGAAGACGCATGTACCTTCATGATACAACGTTGACAACATCATTGAGAAGACGCATGTACCTTCATGATACAACGTTGACAACATCATTGAGAAGACGCATGTACCTTCATGATACAACGTTGACAACATCATTGAGAAGACGCATGTACCTTCATGATACAACGTTGACAACATCATTGAGAAGACGCATGTACCTTCATGATACAACGTTGACAACATCATTGAGAAGACGCATGTACCTTCATGATACAACGTTGACAACATCATTGAGAAGACGCATGTACCTTCATGATACAACGTTGACAAATATCACGTTGAGAAGACGCATGTTTAAAACCTCCTTCATGATACAACGTTGACAACATCATTGAGAAGACGCATGTACCTTCATGATACAACGTTGACAACATCATTGAGAAGACGCATGTACCTTCATGATACATACAACGTTGACAACATCATTGAGAAGACACATGTACCTTCATGATACATTCAACGTTGACAAGATTATTGAGAAGACACATGTACCTTCATGATACATACAACGTTGACAAGATCTATGACCTGACGGAAGTACTGGAGACATGTACCTTCATGATACATACAACGTTGACAAGATCACTGAGGAAGCACATGTACCTTCATGATACATACAACGTTGGACAAGATCACTGAGGAAGACACATGTACCTTCATGATACATACAACGTTGACAAGATCACTGAGGAAGACACATGTACCTTCATGATACATACAACGTTGACAAGATCACTGAGGAAGACACATGTACCTTCATGATACATACAACGTTGACAAGATCACTGAGGAAGACACATGTACCTTCATGATACATACAACGTTGGCAAGATCACTGAGGAAGACACATGTACCTTCATGATACATACAACGTTGGCAAGATCACTGAGGAAGACACATGTACCTTCATGATACATACAACGTTGACAAGATCACTGAGGAAGACACATGTACCTTCATGATACATACAACGTTGACAAGATCACTGAGGAAGACACATGTACCTTATGATACATACAACGTTGACAAGATCACTGAGGAAGACACATGTACCTTCATGATACATACAACGTTGACAAGATCACTGGACAAGCGTGCCTCGAGGATATACCTTACAATATGTTAAACATTTCAGAATTATCATGGATGGATTCACAGCCTATTATTGCTCAAAAGATTGTACATTCAGTAATAATAAAATTTGTTTAGTGAAGGTTCTATTTTAAATTACACAAGAACAGGCACTAGCTGAACATACAAAGGAATCAGAATGTAGCCACTGATTTCACCTAAACATTTATTTGGTTCTTGCAAGAAAGCAGAGGAGGAAATCAAGAAGAAATTGCAATAATGCATGCTAGAACTAACTTTGCATTTATCAATCCTTTTTGCACGAATCATCGTCGTTTTCGTCAGGTGAATACTCTGTTGAAGAGCGTACATCATCTATCTGCTTGTCCTGTAGCTTCCTGACCACAATCCTCAGGATAAGGTAGGTCCAGCCTAAGTGTATAAGCAGCAACAACAATAGCATGCCGTTAAAAATATAATACACAGGGTACCAAACATTGAGGATCACGTGAGCCTCGAAGAATGTGCTTCTTAGAATCCACACCGGATATATACCTGTCCGTGTGCTCAGCCACAACAACAAAAACACGACAAATAGAGAGTCCATCCAGCTTTGTCTCCCACACAGTTTACACATCTTGGCCACGAGCATTGGAATGTCGGCACACTCGTGAACCACCAACACCAGTGTCCCGATACGCACAAAATTACATGCCCAAGAGAACGATATAAGCACAATGGTAAGAAGATGGTGTACAAAAAGTTGATTAGAATCCTTGCGTCGGTGTTGAAAGGTGTGAGTGATTGTCATGCACCAGTAGAACCCCAGAGCCACCATATAGTACCACCACACGTCTGTGTCAAGATCATGCTCCGGAAAACCATACCAACAGTGGCGGATGTCCCAGAACCAAGGCTTGTCCCACAACACCAGTGGACCAAAAATACAATACACTATATAATAGAGCACCTCCCAGGCTAGGCCACAGAACTTGCCTAAATCGGTAGTTCGAGCTGACATCGCTCGCTGCCTCAGCCATCTCTCCACTTGTCGCTCTGTCCATCCTGTAGTGTGCGCAGCCTCGCGAACCTCTTCCACGGGAGTGTGACTGCGATACTGACGGAACACTGCCTCTAGATGGGCGTTAAACGGTGGTGGGCGTACACGTGTATCCTTGACACCCAAGGCAGCAGCAAGGGGAGTGAACACGAAGGGAGTTAATAAGAAGTAGCGTAGAAAGATGAAGGCGCCGGCTATGAGAAACGGGTAGGTCCACACATCGTAGAACTTGGGGTAGTTAAAATGTTGAGCGTGCACCAGGAGGTCCCAAGTGTAGCCGGGGGGCAGCCATACGCTCTCGCTCCAGAACCATGCGCTGAGGGCCGTCCCTGCCATCCTACCTGAGAGGACCAACCAGAGTTATAACACACCCTCAGCATCACAACCTCCCCACCCCCACACACACACACAGTTCAACCTCGCATGATTACCAACACTCCTGACCCTTCCCCACACCCACTAATACTACACACACACACACACACACAACCCCTTCAATGCCCCCACACACATTCAATATCGTCCCGTGAGAACAAATGCTGAAGATTTTATAAATAAGCATAATATTACACAGGAAATACTGAAGGCAAGGGGGCTGGCTGGCTGGCTGGCTGGCTGGCTGGCTGGCTGGCTGGCTGGCTGGCTGGCTGACTGGCTGGCTGGCCAGGTGGTGTCAATGATTAAGAAAACACTGTGTTAAGCTGGGAGCAGCGTGCTCATGATGCGCAACACACATGGCTCAACACACTCAAGCATTTACACTGATCGCATCAACTGATGTGTGGCAACACTACACTTGCAACATCAACAATCACACTACTCTCATCCATTGGTGTGTGGCAACACTACACTTGCAACATCAACAATCACACTACTCTCATCCATTGGTTTGTGGCAACACTACACTTGCAAAATTAAAATTAACAATGTCTGCAACACAGCAAACACTACACATTCACACTAACAATGTTTGCAACACTACACATTCGCGCTAACAATATTTGCAACACTACACATTCACACTAAATGTTTGCAACACTACACATTCGCGCTAACAATATTTTCAACACTACACATTCACACTAAATGTTTGCAACACTACACATTCACACTAAATGTTTGAAACACTACACATTCGCGCTAACAATATTTGCAACACCAAACGATCAACACCATTCACACAAATTGTTAGCTACATTACACATTCCACACCCAACATTCACACTAACAGAATAAACAAAACACAACGTTGCACCTGACATTCACTTAAAAAAATTCTCTGGAATAATCAGGACAATCAAGACATTTACTGAAGACGACGTTTCGCCACTAGCAGATTTTTTAATCCTAATCCCCGAATGGCCCACCAGTGGCGAAACGTCTCCTGCAACGTCTTGCTCGCGTGGCTTATTCGCACACTATGTCGGTTTGTACGTACACACTTGTACAAGAGAATTCTCAGTAAATTAAACCAACTAAGAGACATTATCTTGTTTTGTTTGTCATATTAAACCCACTAAGAGAGATCACTTTGTTTTGTTAGTAATATACGTTGCTACGTCTAAATTAAAGGAATAACAAAGGCAGACAAGAACGTCTAATTCTAAAGAGACTGAGTAATACAAAGTCACAATATCGTGACTGGAACAGCTCATCAAGGAGCTACACTATGTCCAAACTGCTGATCAACAGGATATTACCCATTCTGGAGACCACTGTAACATGATGTTGATAGGTTCTTCTCAAACCCAGCCCATCTCGCCACAGTTGTACTACTACTACTACTATTACCCTCTCGCAGCTTACTGACTCCTACCACTATATACACTCGTTCTTGCTTATCTCTGTATTAGGACTGAAGAAGCCACTCGGGGCGAAACGGTTCCTCTAATGTCCTGTGCTGTGCCTAAATATCTTGCCTAAATATCTTTTTCCACAGCTCACAACAAACTAGGAGCGGAGCCTTGTAGCGGCGTGACAGTCCGTCCTGGACCAGCGACTTATTTGACAATGGTCCTTGATGAACAAACGTCGTCATAAGGTCCCTCTCTCCAGTGCGGGTTATTGCCGAATTTAAGAAGAATGTGTTCATCTCAGCAAGTATTGCAAGAGATAAACTGGAATAAAAAAGAATACAAAGAACAGGCAAGGAGAAAAAATACGAGATGAGCAACATGTAAGAAAACTGGTACCAAGAATTCAGCCAACCCATAGACTAAAGAGATTTAAACTAGTCAAAAATAGGTATACAAAGGTAAGGAGGGAGGAGGAAGGAAGGAACGTTTTAAAAACAAGGGACAGTGGCTAAGAACATGGTGGACAAATCTTTTGTTCAAGCTTTAAACAAAATTTAAGAGAAGAGATATTACAAGAAATAGAGAATAAAAGTCATAATACCGTAGTTGGAACACATAATATTGTTGGTAGAATTACCCACAATACGTTAATTAACCCTTTAAGCTTAAACAAAGCTCCTGGAGAGCGAAACGTTGCCACCATAAAATGTCACATTAGTTGCACTTGTGTCCTTTTACCTAACATATTGTGGGTAATTCTACCAACATTAATACATTCTTCAGTCAGATACAGAGGCAGCAAATGTAGTAGCCAAGTACAGATAATGTAACCAGTGCATCAACCTTGGAGGAATAGTATTTGAGGTGGTCAGTCCCTCAGCCTGAAGGGACTGACAGCCTGACCACCACTATTCCTCCACGGTTGCTGAGGACACCTTGCATGCTGGTGAAGACACCTTGCATGCTGGTGAGGACACCTTGCATGTTGCTGAGGACACCTTGCATGTTGCTGAGGACACCTTGCATGTTGCTGAGGACACCTTGCATGCTGGTGAAGACACCTTGCATGTGTGGCACTGCAGGTGAGACACCTTGCATGTTGCTGAGGACACCTTGCATGTTGCTGAGGACACCTTGCATGTTGCTGAGGACACCTTGCATGTTGCTGAGGACACCTTGCATGTTGCTGAGGACACCTTGCATGTTGCTGAGGACACCTTGTATGTTGCTGAGGACACCTTGCATGTTGCTGAGGACACCTTGCATGTTGCTGAGGACACCTTGCATGTTGCTGAGGACACCTTGCATGCTGGTGAGGACACCTTGCATGCTGGTGAGGACACCTTGCATGTTGCTGAGGACACCTTGCATGTTGCTGAGGACACCTTGCATGCTGGTGAGACACTTGCATGTGGTGAGGACACCTTGCATGTTGCTGAGGACACCTTGCATGTTGCTGAGGACACCTTGCATGTTGCTGAGGACACCTTGCATGCTGGTGAAGACACCTTGCATGCTGGTGAAGACACCTTGCATGCTGGTGAGGACACCTTGCATGTTGCTGAGGACACCTTGCATGTTGCTGAGGACACCTTGCATGCTGGTGAGGACACCTTGCATGTTGCTGAGGACACCTTGCATGTTGCTGAGGACACCTTGCATGTTGCTGAGGACACCTTGCATGTTGCTGAGGACACCTTGCATGTTGCTGAGGACACCTTGCATGTTGCTGAGGACACCTTGCATGTTGCTGAGGACACCTTGCATGTTGCTGAGGACACCTTGCATGTTGCTGAGGACACCTTGCATGTTGCTGAGGACACCTTGCATGTTGCTGAGGACACCTTGCATGTTGCTGAGGACACCTTGCATGCTGGTGAAGACACCTTGCATGCTGGTGAAGACACCTTGCATGTTGCTGAGGACACCTTGCATGTTGCTGAGGACACCTTGCATGTTGCTGAGGACACCTTGCATGTTGCTGAGGACACCTTGCATGCTGGTGAAGACACCTTGCATGCTGGTGAAGACACCTTGCATGCTGGTGAGGACACCTTGCATGTTGCTGAGGACACCTTGTATGTTGCTGAGGACACCTTGCATGTTGCTGAGGACACCTTGCATGTTGCTGAGGACACCTTGCATGTTGCTGAGGACACCTTGCATGCTGGTGAGGACACCTTGCATGTTGCTGAGGACACCTTGCATGCTGGTGAGGACACCTTGCATGTTGCTGAGGACACCTTGCATGCTGGTGAGGACACCTTGCATGTTGCTGAGGACACCTTGCATGTTGCTGAGGACACCTTGCATGTTGCTGAGGACACCTTGCATGTTGCTGAGGACACCTTGCATGTTGCTGAGGACACCTTGCATGCTGGTGAAGACACCTTGCATGCTGGTGAGGACACCTTGCATGTTGCTGAGGACACCTGTATGTTGCTGAGGACACCTTGCATGTTGCTGAGGACACCTTGCATGTTGCTGAGGACACCTTGCATGTTGCTGAGGACACCTTGCATGTTGGGAGGACACCTTGCATGTTGCTGAGGACACCTTGCATGCTGGTGAAGACACCTTGCATGCTGGTGAGGACACCTTGCATGTTGCTGAGGACACCTTGCATGTTGCTGAGGACACCTTGCATGTTGCTGAGGACACCTTGCATGCTGGTGAGGACACCTTGCATGTTGCTGAGGACACCTTGCATGCTGGTGAGGACACCTTGCATGTTGCTGAGGACACCTTGCATGTTGCTGAGGACACCTTGATTTGCTGAGGACACCTTGCATGTTGCTGAGGACACCTTGCATGTTGCTGAGGACACCTTGCATGTTGCTGAGGACACCTTGCATGCTGGTGAGGACACCTTGCATGTTGCTGAGGACACCTTGCATGCTGGTGAGGACACCTTGCATGTTGCTGAGGACACCTTGCATGCTGGTGAGGACACCTTGCATGTTGCTGAGGACACCTTGCATATTGCTGAGGACACCTTGCATGTTGCTGAGGACACCTTGCATGCTGGTGAGGACACCTTGCATGTTGCTGAGGACACCTTGCATGTTGCTGAGGACACCTTGCATGTTGCTGAGGACACCTTGCATGCTGGTGAGGACACCTTGCATGCTGGTGAGGACACCCTGCATGTTGCTGACTAAAACTGGAGTCAAGTGAGACACACAACAGTGATATACAGCAAGAGCAGCTAGACAGAAAACTACTACTGGATATTAACAAGAGAAACTCGACACGTCTAAACTAGAGAGTAAACATGAGACCTAAAACAATGTGCTTATAAACCTAGTTATCCTCTATGGAAAATATAAGATTTCACTACTAGAAGGAAACATGGCAGACAAATAGCAAATGGAACATGTGTCAATAATTTCAAAATTCCAATGGGCACTGACAATTTTGAAAACACTCAAAAAAAAAAAATGAAAAAAATGCAAGCAAAAAACTGCTAATTATTTTATGATCAGAAAATTTTAGTATATAAAATTTATCGTTACGAAGACATTCACATAGATTATCCACGAGAGAAATGGTTGGGCGAGTTGAAATACTTTAGATAAAAAAAAAAAAACTTTGGAAGAGTTCCTAGTGAGAGATTAACATATAAACTACAGAACACAGGAATAATAGGTTGAGAGATTTATAAATTCCAGGAAAAATACTAACAGAGATACGAGGCAATATGTCCTCGAGAGGATTATCTGTTAGTTATCTGTTAATGGTACTCAGCGTTATCTTACCCATGGCCAGGCCTCAGATAAGGCCTACACTGCAGACGAAATATTACAGGATTAAGAACTATTAAGAAACACTAAGAAAATAAAAACGTTTCTATGAGACAGAAAAAGTAGAACAGATAATGTAAGTCCAGATATATAGAATTCGATGAAACAGAGAAATATGCCTGAAAAGGCGTTCTTCTGATAAGTCTGGGACCCATCGTTCAGGATAATGTGAGAAGCAGTTCTCGGAGTGACAGAACACAAGTGGTTTGAATATGACTACTGGCTATATTTATCTTCTCTTGAAAGTTCTCATTATCCACTCCCTCATTTTCCTGGCTTTCGCAGCATTTGTTTTATTGCATTCTATAAATGACAGGTCTCTTACGTATGCTGTTCGTTCAATGAGTGGCAGCCCACATGTGTTTTGTGCATCATTTTCCTTTTGAGTTCAATTTGACCATACAAGAGCAACTGAAATGTGTTCCCACAGAAATTTTTTATTATTTTCTACAGCCCATTGAACGACTGCTTGTATCCTCTTGTAATTTTTGTGTGTACTCTACAGGCGACTTTCATGTTCATTTTTGTATCATCCTCAAAAAAAAAAAAAATGAACTGTGGTTTGTTTTAACCTGTCTTGCTATGAGGATGAGAAACAGTAGAGGCGCCAGGACCGTACCGTGGGGTACTTGAGCTTTATATTTTGCTAAGGACACACTTTTACATTATTTACTTTTCCCCTTTGTACTCTGCTGGAAAATTATAACTTCCTTTGCCTACAATTTCATGGTAAAGCGACGACGCTATGAATGCAGCTCCCTACTTACAAACACCACGAACCACTTTATCAATTTCCCAGAGGCAAGACTTATCATCAGAACAAGTGACCATCGCAGCATATTGTGTTCAGAATCCCCAGTAATAGCCACAACCAATACCATTTATCAAAAATCTGGATCATTCACAATCTCCAAAGTTTCAGCGAGGCTTATTCTCCTAACACCTCCCTTACTCGACTGGCTACTCACACGTGACTATGACTAATTCTTTCCGCTTCAAGACCCCTATAAATACCCATGTGTTGTTATTTTGTGTGTGTGAAGTTCCTGGTGGAAGGAACGTCTTCACAATAACATAACCCCAATGTCCGATCTAGAATGTTTTCATTCCAGGTGGACTCTTTTCTGTTGGCTCAAACCAAATTTCTCACACAGCCCCAGTAACTCCCTGTTGAATTATCGTTCTTCCAGATACTGTCTGATAAACTGTTGTTGTCAACCATCTTCTATAAAACATGTGGTAATTGAAGCCTCCAAGGAAGATAATATTTGGTGTAAGGGTTTCAAAGTAGTTTTCTATATTTCTTGTACGTTCCGTGAATTGTTCAGGCGCTGCTGACGGTGCTTTATATACAAGAGTAATTAAAATGATTTTCTCCACTTTAATTCCTAATACTGCTAGAATATTGTTCGACGTATAGATTCCTACTCATCCCTGTGACTTACCGACACTCGTATTAATATACATTGTAGTTCAGTACCAATTTCGTTAATATTATTATTCGCAATACTTTCAATTTCAATGATGAGTATTTACAAAATATATGCTGTGACTAAGGTAGCAATACTTGAATGTTTTCAACTTTTCGCTGGGATTTACGAACTGGGTCCGAAATTTATAAGAGGGTAGTGATTAGATTCGAAGGGAGCTGGAGCGAGATGTTGACGCCTGGAAGACGTGCGATTAACGTCTGTAAGACGTACCTGTTACTGGTCATGTATTTCAGTGAGAATCCTCCAGGAATCATAATTACCAAGTCCAGATAGGGAAAAAAATAAGTACGGAAAACATCCGTTGTGTGATTCTGTGCATTCTGCAAATACAGCATTTGTTACTGTAAGAAGCTCACTTGTGAAGTTATGTTTTTTTTGTTTTTACTTCGTTTTAACCCCTGGATGTCAGCAAAACAGGTAGCTTTCTTCCTGTCTAAAAACAATGCTGTTTATTTGCCATGCCCCGTTTTCTTGATGCGTACTTTTGTAGCGTCACCTTCCTTCCATAACATTCTCTGACTTGTAATTGAGGATTTGCACATCCTAGGAGAGTACCTGCAAACCTTTTTAAAGACAAGACTTTCCCTTCCTTGGTATATTAGAGCACCTTCTGGTGCTGATACCGTCATCACCTTCCATGTAAGTAGAACTCCTTAGCATAGTACTTAAAGGTGTCTCGTGGCTCAGTTGGTAGCCGCCTCAGCTCGCACAACAAGGGGACGGAATTTGATGAGCGACACGAGTGTTAACTTTTCTTTACACGTACTGACCCCAGTTCACCTAAGACTAAGTAGATACCTTATGGGTGTTAGTCAACAGGAGTGGATCATATCCTGGGGAGAGGATTAAAGGACCCCAATGGAAATAAGAGTCCTTGATAACATTCTGAACTGACTGGAGTTATCCTTTGTTACTAACCTTCGAGGTTAATAGTCTGAACAAAATCATCATCTGCATACGCCCCACCACATACTATTTCCGTGGCCAGAGAGTTATCGCTCTCTGTGGTGTTCTGGAGACTGTCTACCTTATTCTGGGTTATCTGTGGTGTTCTGGAGACTGTCTACCTTATTCTGGGTTATCTGTGGTGTTCTGGAGACTGTCTACCTTATTCTGGGTTATCTGTGGTGTTCTGGAGACTGTCTACCTTATTCTGGGTTATCTGTGGTGTTCTGGAGACTGTCTACCTTATTCTGGGTTATGTTGTCTGTTATCTGCTCACTACCTTGCATGTTTACCCCCGTCACTTCAGTCATCTTGTATATCTGTTTCCACTATCATCAGTCATCTTGTGTATGTGTCTACTACTACTATCTTCAGTAGTCTTGTGTGTCTACTACTACTATCTTCAGTAGTCTTGTGTGTCTACTACTACTATCTTCAGTAGTCTTGTGTGTCTACTACTACTATCTTCAGTAGTCTTGTGTGTCTACTACTACTATCTTCAGTAGTCTTGTGTGTCTACTACTACTATCTTCAGTAATCTTGTGTATCAGGTTCTGGTCTCTCAATGTTTTTTTCCACTCGTACATTTCTTTGAGGCGGGACCTGGCGTGTCCCGTCTCAAATACAACCTACCCAACGTTCTCCACGCTATATACACTCACGTACACTTTACCCAGGTAGATCTGTTTGTGACTAGATAAAGTCCACTGTGTGGGCGAAATGTAGTCAATAAAGGATCGTACTACATTTGTGTTCCATCGTGTCGGTATTTTATACCTTTTATCTCACTCGGAATACCAGAAGGCACAGTTTAATGTGTGGAAGGCTTGAGGTCATGGCTCTACGCTTCACTCTTCCAGACAAGTCCTTACACCATCCAAAGGGGCCCCGGGCTCCCTAAAGATGGGTCGCTATACACTCCAGACTCGTTTAAGAATTACGATGTCGTAATAACAAGATTACAAACAAACAACCATAGTCCCGAGAGAGGTTACAATGATGGACCACAGTCCCGAGAGAGAACACAGTGATGGACCACAGTCCCGAGAGAGAACACAGTGATGGACCACAGTCCCGAGAGAGAGGACAATGAGGTCTGGCCTCCTCTTTAACCTCCATGAGAAGGGACAGCAGGTAGAGTGAGAGGGGGCAGGAGGTAGAGTGAGAGGAGACAGGAGGGTAGAGTGATACAGGAGGTAGAGTGAGGGGAGACAGGAGGGTAGAGTGATACAGGAGGTAGAGTGAGGGGAGACAGGAGGGTAGAGTGATACAGGAGGTAGAGTGAGGGGAGACAGGAGGGTAGAGTGATACAGGAGGTAGAGTGAGGGGAGACAGGAGGGTAGAGTGATACAGGAGGTAGAGTGAGGGGAGACAGGAGGGTAGAGTGATACAGGAGGTAGAGTGAGTTGAGACAGGAGGGTAGAGTGATACAGGAGGTAGAGTGAGGGGAGACAGGAGGGTAGAGTGATACAGGACGTAGAGTGAGGGGAGACAGGAGGGTAGAGTGATACAGGACGTAGAGTGAGGGGAGACAGGAGGGTAGAGTGATACAGGAGGTAGAGTGAGGGGACACGGACACCGGGGGAGGAGAGGGTAGAGGGGAACAATCACACCAACTGTACTCACGCCTCAACACACACCACAGTCCGGGGCATCGATCCCTCGGGGGTTACTGAATTCCAAATCACCCACTGTACCGAGTACAACGTTGACCCACCTGCTGTATTCCCTACAACGTTGACCCACCTTCTGTATTCCCTACAACGTTGACCCACCTGCTGTATTCCCTACAACGTTGACCCACCTGCTGTATTCCCTACAACGTTGACCCACCTACTGTATTCCCTACAACGTTGACCCACCTGCTGTATTCCCTACAACGTTGACCCACCTGCTGTATTCCCTACAACGTTGACCCAACCTGCTGTATTCCCTACAACGTTGACCCACCTGCTGTATTCCTACAACGTTGGCCCACCTGTTTTATTCCCTACAATGTTGACCCACCTGCTGTATTCCCTACAAAGATGTATTCCCTACTCTGTTGTATTCTGTGGAGAACTTTTTCTCCAACCCGGGGGGGGGGGACACGACCCCTCTCAAGAAAGCTGAGACCCCTCTCCCTCTCCCCTCCCACTTTTTTTGGTCGGGAAGGGTCATTAAGTGGAGTATAAATGGTAAATGATAATCAGTGAGACGGTAAACTGGTATATTGAGAATAGGTAGTAGGAAGCCCAGCCTGCAGTCTTGTCCTGTCTGCCTGAGGGTACGTGTCTCACTGTGGGGCGTCCTGCAGGGTTTGAACTCTGCTGACCTGACAGTATTTGAAGTCCTGGCATCAAGGCTAACCTATGTTGAATTATGCTGACATTTTCACTGTGTGAGAAAGGTCAAGAAGAGGTGAAGAATGTGTTACCTGTCCACAAGGGAGGTGGAGGAGCTCGTATCTCCTGCATATGTTGCTCAATTACAGCACTCCAGAAACGTCCATTTATCTTAACACGTGTTTCTGATTCTGCAAAATCAGACACTGTCTAATGGAATAGCAGATCCAGTGCAAATAAAATCGACACAACATTCACAGGTGTCCAGCAGTTTTACACTCTTACGGGAATATCTGCAATCTTACATAGTTGTGTTAGTCTGGTGATATTGCTATTTCCCAAGACTGGGAAAAAATCGAAAATATTTGTCTCTAGTCTGATAATATCTAGGAGCATCATACTCCACAGCCCGTGCCTCAGACTCAAGGAATCCGCTCCTTCTGATTCAACAGTCATCAGAGCCAACATCTACGCCTGTAAACATTGTCAGAAGAAACTCGCCCATAAATAGAAGGAGAGTTGCAACCGAGAGATTGCAGTTTGAACTCGACCAGTAAAGATGTGACCGGGTATCTCTGGCCAGGCCACGCTGCCTTGAATGTAGGAACATCCATGGTCGTATTTCGTATGTGTCGGGCACTGACAATCGCCAGGGATACTAACGACACTCTTCTTGCCGAGTAATTACAGACTATTAGCGAGGTGACAGTCATCAGGAGACGTTCGATATGGCGAGCAGACAAGTGAAGACGTCACTACGCATCTCAAGCCATCGGCTTCTCTTTGACGTTGTAACGTCACCGTCTCGGCTACAATGAGCTAGGTAAGTCACTATTTTACCTGACATCCTGCTCATTACCACTGCAGTGCCTAGGGTCGATGTTAGGTGAATAGGACTAACCATTCGAGGCCATAACGAGCAGATCAAAGCCCACAATACAGGTAAGGGTCGCCCATGACTTCCAGGTGATATACCTGATACACTGATAATATAAGTCAGAAGGCGTGTGTTAACCCTAGTTATAATCACTTTCCAGCCCTGGTGGGTACTAGAAAGCTCACAACACCTGCAGGTGTCGTGAGCTGGCATCAACACGTTAGTATCTTACCATACAGTGGCCCTTTTATTATAATAATTATTGTACTCATATTACCCAAAATCCCACAAATATTCCCCACAACGCTGTATTCCCTATAACGTTGCATTCTCTACAATGCTGTATTCCCTACAACGTTGTATTCCCTATAATGTTGTATTCCCTACAATGTTGTATTCCCTATAATGTTAATCCACCCATTGTATTCCCTACAATGTTAAGCCTCCCGCTGTATTCCGTACAAAGAGGAACATAGATATCTCTGAGCACTGCCCTACAGTGCTGCTGAGGGGCACCTGAGTGGTTATCAGCTTACACATCAGGGGTTATCATGTGTCCAAGATAACGTAGTTCAGTGATCTCTGTACCAACAAGAGCGAATGTGTCCTCTAGTCAGAGCTCCTCTATATTACTCTTACAGAGCTCCTCTATATTACTCTTACAGAGCTCCTCAATATTACTTCAGTGGTACTTCCACCTTTACCAGTGGTGCTACCACCATTGCTAGTGGTGCTACCACCATTGCTAGTGGTGATACCACCATTGCTAGTGGTTCTACCACCATTGCTAGTGGTGCTACCACCATTGCTAGTGGTGCTACCACCATTGCTAGTGGTGCTACCACCATTGCTAGTGGTGCTACCACCGTTAACAGTGGTGCTACCACCGTTAACAGTGGTGCTACCACCATTGCTAGTGGTGCTACCACCATTGCTAGTGGTGCTACCACCATTGCTAGTGGTGCTACCACCATTGCTAGTGGTGCTACCACCATTGCTAGTGGTGCTACCACCATTGCTAGTGGTGCTACCACTCTAGTGGTGCTACATGCTAGTGCTACCACCATTGCTAGTGGTGCTACCACCATTGCTAGTGGTGCTACCACCATTGCTAGTGGTGCTACCACCATTGCCATTGTTCTACTTACACGGAAACGTTCAACTGCACTCTCACCCACCTATACTAATCACTACACACCACCACACATCACTACACACCACCACACATCACTACACACCACCACACATCTCTACACACCACCACACATTACTACACACCACCACACATCACTACACACCACCACACACCACCACACATCTCTACACACCACCACACATCTCTACACACCACCACACATCTCTACACACCACCACATGACACTACCACATGTTTACAACATGGTGAAGCACTGATACTACCACGTGTTTACAACATGGTGAAGCACTGACACTACCACATGTTTACAACATGGAGAAGCACTGATACTACCACATGTTTACAACATGGTGAGGCACTGATACTACCACGTGTTTACAACATGGTGAAGCACTGACACTACCACATGTTTACAACATGGAGAAGCACTGATACTACCACATGTTTACATGGTGAAGCACTGATACTACCACGTGTTTACAACATGGTGAAGCACTGACACTACCACATGTTTACAACATGGTGAAGCACTGATACTACCACGTGTTTACAACATGGTGAAGCATTGACACTACCACATGTTTACAACATGGTGAAGCACTGACACTATCACATGTTTACAACATGGTGAAGCACTGATACTACCACATGTTTACAACATGGTGAAGCACTGATACTACCACATGTTTACAACATGGTGAAGCACTGACACTACCACATGTTTACAACATGGTGAAGCACTGACACTACCACATGTTTACATGGTGAAACACTGACACTACCACATGTTTACAACATGGTGAAGCACTGACACTACTACATGTTTACAACATGGTGAAGCATTGACACTACCACATGTTTACATGGTGAAGCACTGACACTACCACATGTTTACATGGTGAAGCACTGACACTACCACATGTTTACAACATGGTGAAGCACTGACACTATCACATGTTTACAACATGGTGAAGCATTGACACTATCACATGTTTACAACATGGTGAAGCATTGACACTACCACATGTTTACAACATGGTGAAGCATTGACACTACCACATGTTTACAACATGGTGAACTACCACGTTTACAACATGGTGAATCACTGACACTACCACATGTTTACAACATGGTGAATCACTGACACTACCACATGTTTACAACATGGTGAAGCACTGACTGAAACTACCACATATTAACATTAAGTCGTACACACATCCTACTAAAGCTACTCCAGCTTGCCCCAACACTTCACTTATAATCTTAAATTTAGGACAAACGTGATATATTAAATTGTGATCAAAGCAATTACACAAAATATGAATAGAATAAGAGCAAAGAGTCATACTGTAGAGATGCCTAGTTAAGACGTGGTCACCAGGTGGAGACGTACACTTAAACAACTTTTGATATATCCTCTGGAGATAAACAATGCGTTTCCTTTGGTATACCTCTTCAGGTATACCTTGTAGGCCTATAGCGAGGCACTGTTCCGGCAGTGAGCGTACGAGAGTGAAGCAGCTCACTCACCACTGCCACACCTCGACTGTTGGGGCGGGAGCAGCCGTGCCGCTCCCACCAGCTGTCTACTCTGATATGACGTTCCTCAGCCACCCACCCATATCCCTCAACCCCCCCACCCCACCCCTCCTCCCACGTTTTCCCTTGTGAGGGACAGACCAACCTGAGAGACTGGTAATTCTAAAGTGATAATAACTCCAGCTCTGATAAAACAAAACCTTTGAATTTTCCGTAGCTACTGAATTCACAGTGAGATTTTTGACAATACTCTCCCGGTATTGCTGACGCAGCATCCCAGCTCAGCAACACAGATTTCGTTGCCTGAAGCGTGAAATCCATCTTGTGCCACAGACTATGAGAAACATAAATGTTACGGTGATACCAACAAACTGTAGAAAAGGACACTTGTGTATAGTTCAGGACACGAGTGGCTTCATTATGGGCACTGATGAAGACATTCGTGGACAAACATTTCCTTTAATAAATGTCCTGAACTCTACACAAACGTCGTCTTTCCACAATCACTTTCATTCCCGTGTCACAGTTACACAATAAAATACTGACTGATTATGAGAATGAACTGGTGCATTATATAATAACAAGAGTACTGTTTTCCACAAATAACAGCCATGGACAAAGGGTCGCCCAGGACTGTAGTTGTGGTTATATTAAAAACTCCGACCAACGATGTTACCAACAATCTATACATCTAATGCTCTGAGACGGTACCGAATCGGTAACTATGGAAATCCCCACTAGAGACTGGAAGGTACACAACTCCTTAAGATGGAGTCTGCAAGTTCATTCACCTCAATACCAGAATGTTCAGAAATCAAAGCAGAAGACGATGTCTTTGTGCTTGCTGAAGAGGCGACACAGCCAGCGTCAGGAAAGAGAAACTATGACACGAGTTATCAAAGCTCTCTCAGCAGCGGTGACTGGAAGTTTTACATGGGAAGACATTATGGAACTTGGGTAGAAGCAGAACCAATATTTTTATTTTTATTTGAGGGATTTTGGAGGCTGATTTTTTTTTTTTTTTTGGGGGGGAAGGTGACTTCAGCCCTCCTTACTCCCATCCCTTGACACAGCCAGTAGCTCTTAAGTAATCAAAGCTCCAGTTCCTGGACCCATTGAGTGCCTCTGCAATTATTTGACTACTTCCCACAATATTGGTACGGGGTACAGAATTAAACTGCGCAATTCAACTGAAGAGTTGATGATAAATTGTTTAATAATTAAATACCTTGCTGTAACCGTAGGTACTTGCTTCACCTACTAGTTCAAGTCTCACAAGTGATCGTACAAGTTTCTTAAGTGACCAAGTCAAAAAATGAGAAAGATAAAAAAAGAAACATTGGTAGACTGAGAGCATAATAAAGGAAGAAGCAGCAGTCAGAGAAGCAATGTGTATGATAACACCAACAAGTTCATATAACTACCATGAAAACATTGTCATTCTCTAACAAGCATTACCGTGACACGGTATCAAGGAAGGCAGCCACTTATCCCGCACCTCTCGGGGATTTGTAAATGAAAATGATCCAGCATTTGGAAAGAGAGACAAACCTGGAGATATATTTATAAAAAGCTACGGTGTATGGTTATTGAGTTGTATATGAAAAGTCGCTAATATTAAGAAATGATCGTCAACATCAAATTACAACAATCAGAATATTTTGTAACTCGCTACAACCTTTCAGTTTTTCGGCATTTTAACAAGCTTTATTTAAGCATATTCCTTTTCTAACGTTATATAACAAATTTCCATAATCAATGCCCGCTCGCTACTGTCGTGACCAATTAACTCTTTTCAAAATCATCCCAAGCCATCGGTCACAAGTGTGAGTACATTTCAGAGAAACACAAACATTACCAACACTTATGTCGAAACAGATGTTGAGACCTTAGGCAAATACCCTGCAGGGGCGTTGACCTCCGGAATATCCTCCAGGTAGAGGGACTGATTACCTCGAACTCCTGATCCTTGCCATTCTTCTTTGTACGAGACTGATGAAGCCTTTGCGTGGCAAAACTTTTCTACAAAAAGATACCCGTGTTGCACATGTTTCTAATTTATCAGAGTGCAGGTAAGTGCCCGACGACTAGTGCCAACCCTACAAGACCATCTTACTCCCTAGACACAAACCACAGCTACGGTGACCTAGCGTCGGGGCAACTTCAAAGAACACACACCACAATATAAGAAAAATCATATCCGGAATGCGATGACTGCCAGAGGCAAGCAAGAGTGTGGCAGCAACGGCTGTTAAGACAACATCAGCGGCATCAAGAGCGAGGATATAAGAGCAGTTATCGCAGTTCAAGTCATATTCAAGAGTCGTTCCAAGGTAAGGCTAGTAACTACAATACAAACCTTAGGATATGCTACCATGGGTAACTAATGTATAACATACACTCGTCAATGCTCAATAACCCACACATAGGGACAAACTCAAAAGATTAATTGGTCTGTATATTTCGAAATATACAGACCAATTAATCTTTCCGAGTTTTTGTGTCCATTTAAGTTATTATTAAACAAATACTACTACCCTGTAGAGATCCTGTGTTATTGTGAACACAGTAAAATGTGGCTGTGGTGTGCGTGCAGATGCTGCGAGGGATCATGTGAAAAACACCACAGTCAGCAGACACTGTTTTATTTCCAGACGTGTAAACACCTCCACTATATCTGTGTTTACACTCATAGATAAATAAACAAATTTAAACAAAAAAGAAAAACTTCCCCACCGGTTTGACCGAAAACCATCATACAAAAGCAGAAAAAAAACTACTCAAATATTACAACTAGTCCACTATCGACCTTATTTTTTGTTTTGTTTTTTTACCAAATTTCAAGCCGTTTGTCAGAAAATGCACGCTCGAAATAGTGATACGTTCAGCGCTGCCATATGTAAGTCACCTTATTTTTATTGGTATACGTTAACTTTACCAAGAATGACAAATATGAAAATTCTTGGTCCTTTGAGGCCAGAGAAAAGGGATGAAGAGCAAGTCATGTGACAGCGGCCATGTTTACAGCAACCAGGATAACTTAACCCAGCCTGGGTGGTCACTACACCGTGTGTAGTGCCAACACTGTAGTGATAAGAGGCAGTGACAACACTGTAGTGATAAGAGGCAGTGACAACACTGTAGTGATAAGAGGCATTGACAACACTGTAGTGATAAGAGGCAGTGACAACACTGTAGTGATAAGAGGCAGTGCCAACACTGCAGTGATATGAGGCAGTGACAACACTGTAGTGATATGAGGCAGTGACAACACTGTAGTGATATGAGGCAGTGACAACACTGTAGTGATATGAGACAGTGACAACACTAGTGATAAGAGGCAGTGACAACACTGTAGTGGTAATAGAGATAACAACATCATACGTTCTCTTGCCTCCCCTCTCTGCCTCATCTGATAGTGGTTATTACAATCAACACAATCCTCCCTCATGCAATGACTCCTCCCCCTCCTTACTAAACCTTCACCCCCCACACACACACCTACCTACCTTCGACAAGTGGTAACTAATCTATAAACTAAAATTACTAAGGTTTTACTAAACCTTCAAACATCTTCGGTAAGACCTTATTTAGATTGCTGTTGCTCAGTTCTGGTCTCCATATTACAGTGGACATAATGGCGGGTCATCATAAGATCCGCGTGTCAGGAAACACTTGTCCTGGTTCCTGAGCAACCTTACCTAACCTAAACACTCAAGGTGGTGGTGCACTCTGATATGGGAATGAACAGACCCGCTGGGTCCTAGGAGCAGGTTGTGGTGCAGTATGTACGAGACACTGCAAACGACAGTATGCCAGAGCGAGAGAGTGTAAACGAGGAAGTGAGGTAACCCTTAAGGATGGCGGAGGGACAGACGTGTGTTGACATAGATATAGTGGGAGTGATACTTGAATGTTCACCTCGCTCTCGCGTGTTTTATCATAGGCAAGTCTGTCATGTCAAACAAGCAGAAATGCCCCGTACAAATACATCTTTTAGAATCTAATTTATATATATTGTTACTGTATTTTGTTTTTAAATAAAGTATATAGAAAATATAGGGGGTGGTAAGAGAAAATTTTCAAACAGCTTTAGGGAGAACTTTGAGTTTTCCCTTAAGCAAGTTTATTCTTTTCTCTGAGAATGATGGTCCCCAAGACAGTTCCAGAGGTGGTACCTCCATAATATAATATA
>WNWK01018954.1:0-38834 GCA_009830355.1 Cherax destructor | reverse complement strand
CGGAAAGGAAAGGGTGGCAGTGGTTTTGGTTTCCCTAACACAAAAAAAAAAGTAGTAGTGCGGGCAAGATCCAGCATCAGCGATGTCAAAACCGTCCCCCAAAGGCACTGTCCCCCCTCTGTTTTCTAACCCTCATGCGACATAGATAAAAACACCCAGCAATTTTTTTATCTCTTTTTCAGATGACACTAAAATAACATAAAAGTCACTACGGTGGGAACTAAAAAAATTACGGGAAACTAAGGGGGGTCTTCCAATGGGCGTGGAGAAAACATGAGTTCAATGGGTGTTTCAGCTGCTTGGTATGGAAAAAAAATAAAAACTAAAAAGGAACACTATATACAAAACGCAAGAGGTCACCACATAGAACAAAAAGGAACACGAAAAGGACTTGGAATAATTATGTCTGCTGTCTGTGTTTAAAGACCATAACAAGACAAAGATCACAACAGCCAGGAAGTGCGGGGTGGGTAGAGAACTTTAAAAACAAAAAAAATGCCGGGGTGACACTATTCAAATCCTAGTGCCCCTTAGAATACTGCTCGGCTGACGGCCCCGTTCGGGCAGGAGAAATACGGCTGGAACAAACCCAGAGATCGTTTGGCTAAATTGACCCTTTGAAACATCTAAATTTTGGGAAAGCCTTAAAGTCTTGAACATGTACTCTTTGGAGCGGAGGAGGGGAAATCATGATAATATATCAGGAAAGTACTTGAGGCCGGGTAAAATTGCCACTCCATAACAAATACTGGAGGAGAGATATGGGAAAATTTAAAAAAATCGGAGGAGCAGGGGTGCGGTGGGGACAATCGGGACACTGTTTAACACCCGGGGTCCCAGACTATTCAACTTTTAAGAAGATATCGAAAGGCTGGAACCAGTGAGAAGCCTTAAGGAAACTGGGAAAAAATCTTCACCAGGTGAGTCAAAGGGTGGATGGATATTTGGGGGAGCGGGGCCCCCAGCAGCAACAGCCTGGTTGACCAGGGGCACCGACACCTTGGCGGGCTCAAAGTTCTCCGAAACTCTTCGGAAAAATATCAAAGGGGCCTTTTATTTTACCACTCATCAAATTCTTGTTTGTCTGCAAAAGGGTATCTGTTCTTTGGCTTATGTCCCGGTTTTTTGGATATAAGAACAGAAAAAAGTGAGTACTGCCTTGAAAACAACTTTTTTCTCGCACCCCTGATTTCCTTTTTTTTTACTATTCCTCTGGGTTTTTTTTGTTAGGAAATTAAATATTCATCTGCCCCTCTCGTTATTCCTTTTGCCCTATTTTTTGTACAATTACCCTATGGTCTCACTTGCTGAAGACTTGCAAAATGGGATGTGTTCCCGCATTCCGTTGCACTGGGATGTGAAATTCCCCACTTCCATGTGACTGGCAAACTTCCCGGTTTGAAACTCTTCAAAATTGATAATGTGGGGGTCAGGGTTTTCGGTTTACTTTTGCAATCCCGCTGCCACCATCTAAGGGGAGCGTATCGAGACTTTAATAACTAGGTCCCAACCAAAAACGAAAGCAGATAGTTTTGTTTTTATTTCTTGGTGACTTTGGGGTTCCAATTTGGACCCTGGGGCCCAGGGGTCAAGTGGCGTTAGGTTATCAGAAATTTCAGAGATGTTCATAGTGTTGTGCAATTCCTTCATGAAAAAACTCATTTGGGTCGTTAACCCAGGCCTTTTCCCAGCAAACATCCAAGATTTAACAATTTACCCCATTTCAATGTTTTTTCGGAACATTTGGGAAGCTCTGGTCACTTATTCAGGAGAAAAAAAGCTTTTTACCGAAATATTTCCATTTAAACTGTCCCAAATTTGTCTCCGTCCCGGCTTCTTGATTTCCTGATCATTCGGCTGTTGGTCTGCTCGCAGTCTCAACAGGTATCTCGTCGTAACCTGCCCAACAAGGTACATTTTGAAGCAATTTATAAGATGACTTTTGGGAAATCAGAGGGCAATTATTAATTCCTCTTATTTTTGAAGACAAAAAATTTCAAACATTCCCCCTTTATTATAAAATTTTGATTACGTGTTTCTACACAATATTAACATCAAGCTAAACTTTACTTGCATACAGTTAAAAACCCTTTATATTGCTGCACCCCCGTTTCTTGTGGCTGTCCCCAAGTCTACTCCTGCCGCTCTTGCCTGGGATTTGAGTTGGGAAAATTTTCAGTGTAACCGCCCACTGCTTCTTTCAGCATCACCGAACTCATTGCCACGATGATGCTCCATCCTTTTTTAACGTGCAGCGAGCAGGAAGGGTGAAGCGAGAGGAGGAAAACTGTCTTGATTGTCCTAAAAGGAAGGGTGATGTATATTACCCTGAAGAAGGATGAGGTGGATGAGGGGCGATGGAGACACGCAGGGGTGAAGCACACTATTTCCTTTGATATACCTTTGAGGTCTCGAGAGTCTTCCTACTCCTGGAGTCGGCCAGGGGCCCACTCGTCTGGTGCAGCCTGGTCAATCAGGCTCTTGCTGCTGGGGGCCCCTTTTATTACCCTCACAGCCTGGTTGATCGGCCCTGGTGAAGCTTTAAATTTCCTCTTCGGTCTACACTAAAAGTAAAACAAGCGATAATTGAAAAGCAACAGCCTGAATGATTAAGGAAACCTGGCCTCAGGCGGGATTGCAGGGTAGAAGAATCCTCGAAACCGGCCCGGGAAATCTATAGCAGAGCATTAGGTTTTGAGAAAAAAACAGGAGCAAGCACTCAAAGCGCCGCTATTTTGTATTCAGATCCTTAAATCAATATTTTTCACTAGCATTAAGGCAGTCATCCCTTGAAGAGTCACAAGAGTAGTGGTAGACCCACATGCCTATCTCTTACCATCAACTTCTAAAAGGCCTCGAAATTCTTTTTCCCTTGCTTCAGACTCTGCAAAAGTTTACTCTACGTCTTTTTTGAGGGGGCCCGGAGTTTTTGGGAAAGGGAGCAAGTAGACACCTTTCCCGGAGGAGGATTTTGGAAGGCTGCAAGCAGGCACCTTTTTGGGGGATGATTTTGGAAGACCGCAAGCAGGTACCTTGGGGAAAATGGTTTTGGAAGGCTGCAAGCGGTACCTTCCTAGAATGGTTTTTGGGGGGTAGCAATCAGGCACGTTCCTAGAGGATAATCGCTGAAGATGGTTCATAAACAGATTCATAGCGGGGGCCCGTATCGTCTTGTTTCAAAAATGGGGACAGGCTCCTGTCTTATGTTCACTTCCCCACTTTCAATATTGCCAGATAGTTGACTTTCAGACAATTTCGGGCCACAGATCAGGCCTCCCAGTTGATGGCCTTATCAATTACTATTATTGCTGGACTCACTCATGCAATGTATGTTGTCTTCAAGGTCCCCCTTGAAGACAGCTAGGGGAAAGGGGGTTTAAAAATCTTGGCCCCTTTACGCTTATTTGGTCATCTCTTGGCTGCTCATTGGATTCTGCTTGGCTTTTTATTAAGGGTATTTTCTACCTTCTGCTTAGCCTCTAATCTCGTAAGGAGTAATCTCGGTGTTAAAAATTTGGGAAATCCCCCGGGAAAATTCCCCGGGGTAAATTGTCTATTTCTCGCCCGTTCTGAGAAGAGTGGGGGGGGGAGGGGTTTTCAATATTTTTAAATTTATGCGTTCGTTTTCTCCTGTTATAAAAAAAGGGTGTTAGGGGTAGCAACATTCCAGCCTGGAGGAACAAGTCACTTAAAAAGTATCATCATGTGCTTCTAGATATCACGTAAGGTTTTCACGTAAAAAAAAAAAAAAATTTCTGGCAAATTGCGTTTATCATAATTTTTTATGGCCATTTGGAACATCCGGAAAAACAGTTTTTATATATATATATATATATATATATATATATATATATATATATATATATATATATATATATATATATATATATATATATATATATATATATATATATAGCCATCATGACGTATCTCTGGGTGATTGCTAGGTGGGTTGCAAGCTGCAAAAACCCGGTCTCAGTCTATTCCCGCAATGCGAATAAAGCAACAGAAATAAAAAATACCCGACTAATGCCGTAGCTAAAAAAATATGTTGGTAAGTCTAACCAACCCCTAAACATCTTGCAAGTGCCAGTAGCCACCACAAACATCTTGGTAGGTACCAGCAGCGCCACAAACTCTTTCAAGTGCCCGTAGCCCCACAAACATCTTGGTAAGTAGCGAAGATCCGTTTTCGATTACATCAACTTTATAAACGGAGTCTGGTTTCGTGCGAGGACCTAGTGTGTGGAGCCAGGCCAGGGGTTATAAACACCGCTGAAACGTAGTTTAAAACGAGCTTGGTGAAGGGATAAGCGGTGCTCAATGGCGTTTGCCGGTGGCTCTCACCCTAATGGCAAAATATGACCATAACATTTCTTGGCAGGAGCCGGGGGAGAATTTTGACGTAACTGATGCTTCCCTCTTGTTTAATCAGCGTATCTACCCACGACGCGTGTTACACACGCAGCTCTGCCCGTCACCCTTTCTTGGGGGTTGTCAAGTTTTACGTCTGCAGGAGAGACGTCATTTACTAAGGAGGTTCTGCGAAAGTCGCTACGAACGAAACATTGGTCTATGGTAAAACCCCGCTCCACGGTCCCAATCCTTTGGCCAAATTCAGGACCTTATCCAGGTCAGGACCTCTGGAGGGTAGCAAATATCCCCCAGCCGGTGCGGACACGCGGTCAGGAGACTGGACGGTCGGACACGCGGTCAAACTGGACGGTGCAGGACACGCGGGGGAGCACTGGGCGGGCAGTGTTCCTCAACGGTGCAGGACACGCGGTCAGGAGCACTGGACGGGCAGTGTTTCGCCCGGGGCAGGACCGCGGTCAGGAGCACGGACGGGCAGTGTTCCCAGCACGGTGCAGGACACGCGGTCAGGAGCACTGGACGGTGCAGGACACGCGGTCAGGAGCACTGGACGGGCAGGACACGCTGTCGGAGCACTGGGCGGGGGGGTTCCTCAGCACGGTGCGGAAAGCGGTCAGGGCACTGGACAGGGCAGTGTTCCCACACGGTGGGAAAGCGGCGGAGCACTGGGCGGGAGTGTTCCTCAGCACGGTGCAGGACACCGGGGCAGGAGCACTGGACAGGGCAGGGAGGGTGAGGCACCAACACATAATATTAACATCTTAATGCTCAATTGAGCGTCTGAGGATTTCTTTTGAGCTACCCAAACTTTACTCCAGGTCATCCTGCACCCTGCCATCCCCTGCAGGCCTTCCCTCCTACCACCCATGCCCATCTCCCCTGCCCTCCTATCATCCTTACTTTCCCAGTGGGTCCTGCCCTGCCCACCTTTCCCTGCTCCCCCATCCTGCACCCTGCCCCCCCTTTATCTTATGTGCCTTACCTCACCCTTGCTGCCCCCCTCACCCTTGCTCCCCCCCTCATCCTTGCTGCCCTGCCTTGCCCTTGCTGCCCTGCCTTACCCTTGCTGCCCTGCCTTACCTTTTGCCATGCCTTCCCTTGCTGCCCTGCCTCACCCTTGCTGCCCCGCCTCCCCCCCTTGCTGCCCTGCCCCACCCTTGCTGCCCCCCTCACCCTTGCTGCCCTGCCCCCCCCTTGCTGCCCCCTCACCCTTGCTGCCCAGCCCACCCGCTACCCTGCCTCATTCTTGCTGCCCCTCCTCACCCTTGCTGCCCCTCCCCCCCTTGCTGCCCCGCCTCATCCTTGCTGCCCCGCCCCCTTGCTGCCCTGCCTCCCCCTTTCCCCTGCCTTACCTTTTCTGCCATGCCTTGCCCTTGCTGCCCTGCCTCCCCTTGCTCCCCCCCCCCCACCCTTGCTGCCCTGCCTCACCCTTGCTGCCCCGCCTCACCCTTGCTGCCCGCCTCATTCTTTCTGCCCCGCCTCACCCCTTTCTGCCCCCGCCTCACCCTTGCTGCCCCTCCCCCCTTTCCCCTGCCTCACCCTTGCTGCCCCTCCTCACCCTTGCTGCCCTGCCTCACCCTTTTCTGCCCCGCCTCATTCTTGCTGTCCCCGCCTCACCCTTGCTGCCCAGCCTCACCCTTGCTGCCCCTCCTCACCCTTGCTGCCCTGCCTCACCCTTTTTCTGCCCCCCCTCACCCTTGCTGCCCTGCCTCACCCTTGCTGCCCCGCCTCACCCTTGCTGCCCTGCCTCACCCTTGCTGCCCCTCCTCACCCTTTCTGCCCTGCCTACCCTTGCTGCCCTGCCTCATTCTTGCTGCCCCGCCTCACCCTTGCTGCCCAGCCTCACCCCCTTTTCCCCTCCTCACCCTTGCTGCCCTGCCTCCTCTTGCTACCCTGCTTTACCCCTTTCTGCCCCTCCTCACCCTTGCTGCCCCGCCTCCTCTTGCTACCCCGCCCACCCTTGCTGCCCCTCCTTACCCTTGCTGCCCCGCCTCCTCTTGCTCCCCGCCTCACCCTTGCTGCCCCCCCTTACCCTTGCCCTGCCTCACTCTTGCTCCCTGCTTCACCCTTGCTTCCCTCCTTCCCCGCTGCTGTTATTATTCCGTTATAAACTTTTAAAACCCCTCTTTGTTTTAGCAGTTTTTTTTGATTTTTCCCCGACTCATTTCCTGGCTAATGTAAGATGAGAGAGAGAGAGAGAGAGAGAGAGAGAGAGAGAGAGAGAGAGAGAGAAGAGAAGAGGAGGGAGGAAAGGAGAAAAAGGAGAGGGGGAAAATAGGGAGGTAGGAGACCGGCTCAACTAGACAAGGGACAAGACCAATTATTTGGTTAACGGGCCCGGACACGGGAGAGAACCAGTGGTGTGACGACCCACTGCGGGTTAAAGGCTCACCCAACCCCCCCGGGGCCCCACCACCCAGCCTCCCCACCTCCCCCCTCAGATGGGCCCCCCCCCTCCCATTTCCCCCCCATCACCCCCCAAATTTGGGCCCACCCTCCTGTCTCCTAAAAGGACAGACCCTCCCATCTTCCCACCAGAACTTCCCAGGCTGGGCTTCCCATATTTCCCCCACCAGCTATGGGGAGGGTTGGGGAGCAGGATGGGGGGGGGGTGGGACGACCACCCACACTTCTGGGATTTATTCCCCCATTTTTCTGGGGAACAGCGCTGAGAATAATATTTACTGAGGGGCAGCGCTGAGGTGTGTAGAGTGAACAGAGAAAAATCCAGCATAAAGCTAGGCTCTGGTGGCCTGGGGGCCCTAAAGCCCCGCTTCCCCGGCGAGGGACTGGGTTCGATTCCCAGCCGGGGTAAAAACATTGGGCGTTTTTTTTACACCTGTTGTCTATTTTCCCCCCATCAGTAAAAGGGGTACCTGGGTGTTAGTCGACTGGTGTGAGTCGCATCCGGGGACACTGACCTAATTTGCCCGAAAATCCCTTAGCATAACAAGCGGCTTTCTATATAGTGAAAGCCCGATGTCAGCTGGGCCCTTATACCATGTACGCCCCCCTTTGTAGTAAATAAAGATATTATTATTATTATTATTAAAAACCCATGTTCTCAAGGCACTTTTCCGGCCCCCTCTGCTATTTCTCATCCTCATAGCAGACGTAGAAAAAAACCCCCGTCACATTTTTTGTATCATCATTTGCAGATGACACTAAAATAAGCATGAAAGTCACTACGGTAGAAGACACTAAAAAATTTCAGGAAGATATAAGTAGTTTTTTTCCAGTGGACGGAACAACATGACGTTCAGTGGTCAAAGTTCCAACCCTTAAGTATGGAAAGAATGAAGACCTCAAAATGGACACTATAAAAAAAACTCAAGATGGGTCATAAAAATAGAACGAAAGGAACATGTGAAAGACCTGGGAGGAATTATGTCTGATGATCATTCAAAAACACAATAAACAAATGCCCGACAGAAAGATGACGGGGTGGATAATGAGAATTTCCCAAAAAAAGGGGAAATAGTGCCAATGGTGACACTTTTCAAATCGCTTGTGCTTTCTCATTGCTAAATTTGAGGGCCCCTTGGGGGGGGCCCAAGGAGAAATATCGAGCTGGAACAGATTTAGAAAAGTTTACGGCCCACAAAGAGCCAATAAAGCATTTAATTTTACTGGGAACGCCTTAAAATCCTAAATATGTACTCATTGGAGCAGAGGAGAGAGAGATACATGATAATTTATACCTGGAAAGTATAACGTATATGGAGGGGGGGATGGGGTGAGGAAGGGGCAAAATAAACCCAGAAAAAGCAGGGTCCCCGTGGGCTCCGGGACTCATCAACATCACCAGAAACTGGGGAACAAGTGAAAGTCTCCATCTTCACCAGGTGTCAGCCCAACCGGGCTGTGATTTTGTAGGCCAGTAGACAACTAGCAGCAAAAAGACGGGGTTGACCAGGAAAGCACTACAGACCCTGGCCCCAAAAGGCCGGGGCTCGGGGGGGTTGAAAAAACTCTGAATTCATAAAAGGGGTATAAAGGGGGGGATTTATGTGTGCAGTTTGCGACCAATCCCTTTAGAATTTCCCAGGTTTTTAAATTATGATGTGCCTTCAAATGATTTCAAATTGAGGTATTTTTATGTGCAGTGAAGGCCCTTTTGTACAACCGCCGATCTCCCAGTTTCACCTCCCTTTTGAAAGGGGGTTGTTAGTGAAATAGCAGCATTCCAGTCTAGATACAAGAAACCCCAAAGAGGTTCATCATTGGTTTGGACCCCTTGTTTTGAATGTTCTCATTCATCCCATCTTTTTCGTCGCAGTTGTGGCCATGAAGAAGAATACCATGCCCCATGGACTCGGGCCTTTAAAAAAAACAAAAAGAGAGACTTCAGAAAGGGAGAAGAGTGATTTCTTGTATAGCTTACATGTACCTATTTACTGTAACATTCATGTACCTATTACTGTCATTCAAAACCCCTATTATTTTTCATGTACCTATTACTGTAACATTCATGTACCTATTACTGTAACATTCATGTACCAAACCGTTAAATTCATGTACCTATTCCCGTAACATTCATGTCCCTATTACTGTAACATTCATGTACCTATTACTGTAACATTCATGTACCTATTACTGTAACATTCATGTACCCTATTACTGTAACTTTCCCTGTACCTATTATGAAATTCATGTACCTATTACTGTAACATTCATGTACCAAATTACCAACATTCATGTACCTATTACTGTAACATTCATGTACATATTACTGAAACATTCTTTACCTATTACTGTAACATTCATGTACCTATTACTGTAACATTCATGTACCTATTACTGAACATTCTTTTGTACCTATTACTGTAACATTCATGTCCCCCTTTACTGTAACATTCATGTCCCCTTTTAAATTAACATTCATGTACCTATTACTGAACTTTCCCTTGTACCTATTACTGTAACATTCATTCCCCTTTTTCCCGTTAACATTCATTCCCATTACTGTAACATTCATGTACATATTCCCGTAACATTCATGTACCTAATACTGTAACATTCATGTACCTATTCCCTGTAACATTCATGTACATATTATTGTAACATTCATGTACATATTACTGTAACATTCATGTACATATTACTGTAACATTCATGTACATATTACTGTAAATTCATATACCTATTCCTTAACATTCATGAAATATTACTGTAACATTCGAAACAATTCTTAAATTCATGTACATATTACTGTAACATTCATGTACATATTACTGTAACATTCATGTACAAAACTGTAACTTTCATGTACATTTTAAATAAAAATTCATGTACATATTACTGTAACATTCATGTACATATTACTGTAACATTCATGTACATATTACTGTAACATTCTTGTCCCTTTACTGTTTTTAATGTACCTATTACGGGGAAACATTCATGTACTTATTACTGTAACATTAATGTACCTTTACTGTAACATTCATGTACATATTACTGTAACATTCATGTACATATTACGGGATCCGATCCTTTCTTTAATGTTAATATAAATAATTCAGTTTACCTTTTTTTCCCTAGTATATCTCCTTGCATTGTTACTGTTTTCCACATAGTTGAGTTACTTAGCGTATTTAACTGTTAAGTTTTAAAAAAAGATATTCAAGGACCCTGGTGGAAAAAAGTCACTTTGTTTTTTTTGGGGGGTTATCTTTGGTAACCTACACATATGCTGCTATACGTATGAAAATTTTTTGTAGTTAAAATTTATGTACCTATACCTAAAAAAAATTACTAAACCCTTCCTAAGTCCTTCACACTATTTTTTTTGCTCAGTGTGTGGTTAAAATTTTGTGTTTTACTTCGTTCTAGCTTTAGTTCCTGGGTTTTTTCCAAAACGGAGTGGCTGGAATTTGTCATCATTAATTTCATTGTTTTCTGCAGTACGTGGGAAGACTTGGTTTATATTCGCTTGAAGATTTACAGTGACATCAGTAGATGACACTCATGCAAACTCTAGAATCGTCGGTTTGAGGATGGGGAAAAAGGAGGGGGGCAAAGTACTGTCCCTTGGGAACAACTATCCACTGCGGCACCCTTCCGACTTACCTGTCTTTACTATTACTGCTTGTGTTCTATTACCCCAATTGGAAAGTTTTTTGAAAAAGTCTGTGTATACTACATCTGCATTCATTTTGTCCTCCCGTGCATCCGAGATCATGTCATTCTGGTTCAGTAGGCGAGAGGCAGGAGCGACCTGTCAAATCCATGTTGCCCGGGATTGTCTTTTTGGGAACCCAAGTGATTGACGATCTTCCCTTCTTAGAACTTTTTGAAGATTTTTATAATGTGGGACTTTTTAAAGCTACCCAATCTATAAAAATTTTTTCTATTTTTTCGCCCCCTTTTTATGGAGGGGGGTGTATCTGTTGTTTTTAGTGGCAGTGGAATCCCCCCGGTCCAGGCTCCCTCTCCATAGAATACTTAAAAAAAGGGGTATCTTGCTTCTTAGAACTGTTACCCCTTTCAAAGATTCTTATAATGTGGAATGTTAGAGTTATCGGTCAATAGTGAGGTCCGGGGTTTGGGACCCCTTTTTTTGGCTGGAAACATTAGGACGTATTTCCTTAGGACGCCTATTTCCCAGGTCACCCTATCAGAAAAATAGGTACCTGGGTTAGTCGACCGGGGGGGTCGCATCCTGGGGAAAAAATTTGACTTGCCCGAAATGCTCTCAAACAAGGCTCTTTCTATGAGTAGTATGTTATTGATGTCAGCTAGGAATAATAATAATAATAATAATAATAATAATAATAATTTATTATTATAATTATTATTTTATAATTATTATTATTATAATTATTATTATTATAATTATTATTATTATAATTATTATTTTTAAATTATTAAAAATTATAATTATTATTAATAATTATTATTATTATTATAATAATTTATTATTATTTTATTATTATTATAATTATTTTTATTAGAATAATTATTATTATAATAATAATAATTATTATTATTATTATAATCATTATTATTATAATTATTATTATTATTATAATCATTATTATTAAATTATTATTATTATTATTATTATATTATAATAAGTAATTATTATTATTGCCCTACCACTCAACAGTTTTCTCCTCCTCGCTATGCCATGAACTCTTGCACCCAACTTATACCCCTCTACCTCCTCCCCAATCACTCTATCGGTCTTCACCCCCCATTCTACCCCTTTCCAACAATACCCCTCCTCTCCCCAACCCTCTGCCTTCTATCCAAACTCTATATCTTCCCCCTATCCCTATCTTCTACCCCCTCCCCAAACCCCTCAACCCCCTCCCCAATCATCCACCCCCTCCATAGTCCTTCCACTATCCTGTATTTCCCCAACGGAAAAAAAGTTAAATTGTTAGTGGTAGAAAAGGGGTGTGGCTGGGTGGAAAACCCGGTTTGGGTTTGGATACCCCCGCTGACCCCCAGCACAGCGGCATTAACCAAATTACGAGAAAGCATAAAGGGCATAATTTTTTGTAATTAGTGGAAACTCAATAATAGGTTGGAGCTAGACAGTGTGCCTGTCATCCTCAGCAGTCCACCCCCTCTAACACTGCTATAAGACTGTCAGGTCCTCTTCACCTAAGACCATCAACACCCACCTTCTTTCTGCCTCAAACCATCACCACTCTCCTTTTTTCTTGCACATAAATATATTTTAGATAAGTTTACAATAATTTAATAATAAACAAACACAATGAAATATATTTTTTTTCGATATTCGGAATAATTTTTGCGTAATTTTGCATACAAAATTTTCGCTTGCCTTACTCGGCAAGAAAAGTGTTCCCTATTTAAGGAAAAAATCGCAAGTTTTTACCTATTGGGGCCGACAAAAAGACGCACACACGAAAGGCGAAAGGGGGCACACACACACACACACACACACACACACACACACACAAAATAAATTCCCCCTTTGTCTGGGGAATTTGGGTTTTAAACCAAAATTAAAACCCCCATGTAGTATATGCAATATAATCGTAGTCAGGGCCCAAACAGTGGACAAGCCACGGTAGGATGGAAATTTTTAGCTCAAGATTTTTCCCACGTCTACTACGTGCCTCATCGGGAGTTTCCTTGTTTACCCAGCGTCAACAATAACAAATGCCCAACACGTCAGGTACATGTAGGTGGGATAGCTGTCCTTTAACAATAGAGGGTATGGATCCAAGACCCGGGAACTTTTGAGCTAAAGACTCTAGCACGCACCCCTAAAAAAAGACATTCCACAATAATTTAAATTGTTGATTTCCCAGATTGCAGGATAATAACACCTGGGCGATAATGTATTACAGATATATTGTGAGTGAAAAACCACTGTCACCACTACTTACACTTTTTGCACTGCCCGTGTGTGTGCGCCCCCAATTTGTACTCACTGTTTTTGGGTTGCAGGGGGTCGTTCCAGCTCCTACCCCCCGCCTCTTCGCTGGTCGCTACCCGGGGTTCTCTTCCCCCTGCTCCATGAGCTTTATCGTATATCTTCTTAAAGCTATGTAGGGATCCTGACTCCATTACACCACTCTCCAGACTCTTCCACTTCCTGAAAACTCTGTCACTATGTGTGTGTGTGTTTTATGTGTGTGTGTGTGTGTGTGTATGTGTGTGTGTGTGTGTTTTATGTGTGTGTGTGTGTGTGTGTGTATGTGTGTGTGTGTGTGTGTGTGCCTGTGGTTTTTGGGGCAAGGAATGGGGGCAGAGGAGATCCCGTAGTGAGTGACGGGTTTTGGTCCCCCGTGACCAAAGACGGTTTCCAGTTCATCACACTACCTCAGCTCAGTACCCTGGCCAAGGTCAAGCAAGGTACCAGTCACTACCATGTGTGTGTGTTTTACGTACACACGTGATCGCCCTTTTGTATAAGATTTCTTATCTTTATATACCAGTATATATAGAGGGGGGGGGGACCCCTCCCTATATACTGAATTCATCACCATTCGTGTTAGTGTGAATTGATAAATGGCCCAAGAACCTTGAAACTCGTCGTGAGCTCCTTTTTTTATGTGTTTTATTTTGCATTATTTCGGTCACGGTATTTTTTTTTTGTTTGTTCTTTAATTTAATGTTTTTGTCTTCTGCTATGATTGACGGGGGCCCGGGGCTAGTGGACAAAAGGGGCCCTTCCTGATGTCTCTCTTTTGTCTCTCTCTGTAACTACACTTGTTGTTTTTTTTTTTATTTTATCTCTGTGGGGGGACGGCCACTAGTTATCGGCCAAAGGGGATTAACTTACCCCCGGACGTGTGTTTAATTGCCTTCCTCTAATTACCTTACTGATTTTGCATGTATTTAATAATCAACCCAAATTTTAATTGTGTGTTTTGTGTGTGTGTATGTGTGTGTTTTGTGTGTGTGTTTTACTTGCGTGCAGGAATGTATTTCCTTGCAGGATTACAGAGCTCTGCTGCAATTCCGGAGGTAAAGCTTTAAATTGAAGACGGACAAGCCCAAACCCCTCTATCCCTTATCCCAATAACACCCCCCTCCCTACCAACCCCCCTAAACCCCCTACCACTGCTCCAAACCCCCCCATCCCCCCCTAGCCCCTTACCACCCCTCCAAACCCCCCTTACCCCCCCTGTAAAAAAACAACTCTCTTCCACACCCCCCCCCGTTACTTATCCCAAACCCTTTTCCCCACACACCTGTCTCTCCCATCCCTCTAATTCCCACCTGACCATCTCTGCAATCCTCTCCCTCACAACCTTCACCTTGATGCTACATAGGCAGCAGCAGCAGCAGCACCCACCACCGCCACCACCACCACCACCACCCCCACCACCGGGTAGCATCAGCAGCAACAACAAAAACCTCTTCACTAGCTACACCAACCCCCCAGGTCAATGGCCGAAAAGGTAAATGGTGGTTTAAAGGGAAAACGCCAGGGGGCTCTAGTTCCAAGACAGATGAGCTACATCCTTCCCGCACACACACACACACAAAAACACACACACACACACACACAAACACACACAAACACACACACACACACACACACAAACACACACACACACAAAACACACACACACACACACACACAAACACACACAAACACACACACACACACACACACAAACACACACACACACACAAAACACACACAAACACACACACTTTAAAACCCTTGAAGCAGGGAGGGGGGACATGGAAAAGGATCAGTGAAGAGGCTTGGCCAGGAGCTGTGAATCGACCCTGCAACCACAAATAGGTGAGTACACAAAATTGGGTTTCCCAGGATGGTCAGGATGTGGAATGATCGGGACGAAGTAGGCAGACTCCATACGTAGTTTTAAGAATGGGTATGACAGGGCTGTCGGGTTAAGGTTAGTAAACCCAGAAAATGACAAGAGGTAAAGTCAAGACCTTTCAATCACAGTTTAAACAGTACACACCCAAACGCCGGGGGTTGCCTGAGGCAAGGAACCCCAGGCAACAGTGTGCCACGCTATGGCAATCCGTCCTCCCCCCACGTGAAACATGCGCGCGGATTTTAACGTTTTTTCTGCATTTGCCGAAGCCTCGCGCTGCCAGACGTCTCTCGCCGTTTCTTTCAATTTGGGAATTAGGGTTAAACTTACGTTTTTTTTTTGTAACTTACCTTAACCCAACCTATCCTAACCTAACCAAACCCAAAACTACGACTATGTGAATTAAACGTTAAGAAATTGACGCTGTTAGTCGCCAACAAAACTAACATTTTTAAAAAAAAAGATAGTTGGGTTATTAAAAAAGACAAGGCGGGAAAACATGAGGGAAGGAGAGGGTGGGGGGAAGGGGGAGGTTCGTCAGGACACAGGACAGGTGTTTCCTGACGCGGGTCTTAAAGGAAATTTACCCCCCCCCGTTGGAATTTTTGGGCATCTGACCGAGGCCTTCCGCTGGCGCCGGGAGATGAGAGTAGAGGCCACAGGAAGGTCTCTCTTTTCTTTCTGAAAGTTTTGCACTGCCCCGAAAAGTCTTTAATCTTCGTTTTCAAAAGAGTTTTGGGATCCAGGAATTGCCGGATGGTAGTGAGCAACGTCCTCCCCCGTCAACTACCTTCCCAACCTCAACTCACGGTGACAGCGTCAACATGCTGAGTGGAGCGTCTGTGCCCGCATGGGGCACGGCACTGTCAGCAGTGTCAGCAGCACCACCAGGAAGGAAAGAGGGGAACGGGCCCGCCGGCGTGACTAAGCATCAAGATAGTTTCTGCCCAGTGTTACTGTTTGGGGAACCCCATCCCGGGGGCCCGGGGACCACATCATGATCCTGGGTATCCCCATGGTTCCCAAACCACATCATGGTTTTGGGGGAAACCCCATCATGGTCCGGGGAAACCCCATCATGATCCTGGAAACCCATTATGGTTCTGGGCATCACATCCTTTGTGCTGGGAACCACATCATAACTGGGGGGCGATGATGGAGCCTTTTCATGCGTGGTTGGGTCTGGAGCCCATCATGCGTGGGGGGAAGCCTCTATCATGCGTGGGTGTGCTAGCTGCTGCGGGAAAAAATAAGAACCTCTGGGGGGGAGAGAGAGAGAGAGAGAGAAGGGGAGAGAGAGAGAGGGTGGGGCCTCAGCGATGATCCGATAAGACACAAAAAACTAAGAGACGAGTCAATTTTTGGAACAGTAACGCTGTTGGGGCACAATAGATAACGTCTTTTACCCTTTAAACCCCGAGAGACAAGGGGGAAATCACAAGGCAGGAGGGCGGACAGCAAGGAAAAAGGGGGGAAAGGGGGACGGTAAGGGGAGTACCGGGAAGAAGAGAGAAAAAAGGGGACATGAGAAAGACAACGGCTACTGCCAAATGTTAATGGAAAAAGGCAAGACGGAAAAGAGAACTTAGACTAAAACAACAGGGGAAAAAATACACGGGGCATCGGACAGGAACCCCTGCCAGGAAATATTGGACTTGTCCAGGAACGAGAGAAAAAACGTCAAGAAACGAGACGAAAGAAGATAGCGAAGAAACCAAACGAAGAAAGGGGGAAGAGGGCACAACTCGATCAGGATAAAAAAAACGAGGGGAAAAGGGAAAAAGAGAACCATTAAAAGTCAAAAAAGGAGATGGGGGCCGGGTAAGCAGGATATAAACCGGGACCCCAGAGGACGTCTTCCCCCAATTAAGTGTACATTTTTCAGACTGCTGGAAGAAGTTTTTTAAGGAGTCGAGGGGAAAGGGAGTGAGGATGGTACCAGACACAGGTCAAGGTGACTACCTGAACGATAAAAGGCACAATACTGTGACTGCAACGATACACCAAATAACCCGAACATAGAACTAGGTTTACTCGTTTGGGCAGAAATGTTATAATTTTCATTCACCTTTGGGTTTTTTTGCAACGGACTACCTGAACGATGATGTGTTGAATAAATAAAAGATGAAGTGTGAGTGAATGAACGATTATAGGGCGAGTAATTTACCAAGTGGGGAGTGAATGAATGATCAAAGTAAATGAACGACGAAGTGATGAGTCTTGGGGACCTGTGGAAAAAATAATTGGCGAGTAAGATGATCCAGGGCCATGTTACTGTGATTCCCAGCAACACAGCACAAGCCGCTCCAGGACAGATGGTACGCTGGGCACCGCCCCCCCGGCCCCATCCCGACCAGACGTCCCGGTTGACGGCTTGATCACCAAGCCGCCGGTACTAACAGGAAGCAGATCAACGTAAGCAGCACAACATGATTGATCGTGAATTGATGGTAATTTCCCCCTTTTAAATATGAAGGAGAAAAGGTTGGGAAAAATCCTGGTCCCCCCACACTTAATGAATTAGTATACTTCTTGCACTTCTTTTTTTGTTAAGGATTTTTTTTTTTAAATATATGTCTACTGTCTAGTATTTTTTAAAAGAATTAGTGGATGACGTCGTCAACATCAGCTGAGAACAAAGAAAGTTTTCAGTTGAGGGGAAAAAATTATCTAAAAGTCTGAGGTCAGTAACTTAAGTCCGGGTAAGCAACTTTACGTCCTGAAACCTTGAGTTTGGGCTGTACCGCACATCGGGGCTGTACCACACATCTTGGACTGTACCGCACACCCTTTGGGGTGTACCGCACATCTTGGACTGTACCGCACATCTTACATCTTGGAGTGTGAAAATCTTGCAGTGTACCACACATCGTGGGGTGTACCCACATCGTGGAGTGTACCACACATGGGAGTGTACCACATCGTGGAGTGTACCACCATCGTGGGTGTACCACACATCGTGGAGTGTACCACACATCGTGGAGTGTACCACACATCGTGGAGTGTACCACACATCGTGGAGTGTACCACACATCGTGGAGTGTACCACACATCTTGGACTGCCGAACATAGAAACTTAGGAAACAGAAAGGAAAGGTGATAAAGGGGGAGAAAGATGGTGGGAAGGGGGCACCTGCAGGAGGGAGAGGTGAAGAGTCACACTTGGTTAGTGAATTGGGGTCAGACGGAAACAATAGCGTGTGCTTTGGGGATAGTATGCATTCTCAACACCAGCAATAATAGTTAGTAGTAGTAGTAGTAGTTGCCACATTTACCTAGCGTTTTTACAGAGTAGGTCACTCCCCTCAAACCCTAACAAAAATTTTACAACACACACCTTTTAAAAACATCGAACATAAACACTAAGATATAAATATCAACAGGTGGAGAAAAGTACCACATCCTCGCTAAATGATCTGAGAAGCCTACACTGTTTCGTTACATTTAAAGACTAGTGACTATAAGAGCGTAATTTTTGTTGTGTTAGGTCATAAGAGGGATGGCAGGAAGGATGGCTGAAGGACGGGGGTTTGGGTAGAGGAGCGAAAAAGGATGTTGGAACAAAAAGAGAGAGAGAGAGAGACAAGAAAAGGGTTAATGGCCTGGCCACTTTGGGTTGGTTTGAGAGAGGTTTTTGTCACGCGGGGATTTGGGGGAGGGTCATTAATGCAGCATTTTTACCCTATACCACCACTAAAATAAAATAAAGTCAACTCTCAGTGGTTGGAAACGTCGTGGATTTTGGCTTGCTTCCCACGGGCAGGCTAAAATAACACGGGTTCGATCCCCGGCCGTTGCAGTCTATTAATTGTTATATATATATATATATATATATATATATATATATATATATATATATATATATATATATATATATATATATATATAATAACCACACGTTGATAAAATATCTATAAATTTTATATACCAAGACATATCTGCACGCTTGGGGATTTTCCCCCAAAAAATAACATTTTGATGAATTTATACACCGTAATAAATTCAAATCTTTCTACCTCATGCATGAAGTCCACACATCCCAAGATTATATCTGACCCCCCAAAAAAAACGCAGTGTGTATATGCATATCCTCAGTCTGAACCTTGCCCCAGTGTTGATCCACTCGAGTACAAACCCAGTCTGGTATTTTGAGAAGTGTAGTGTTTTCCCATAGGCTATCTTCGGACCAACGGGAATCAAGCTTGAGTGTTTGCCTGCGCGTGGGGTTGGCCAACGACTTTGAGAACAATGGTCGGTGGAGGGAGTGGGAAAGGCCTTTGCAATTCACAATTAGCCCTTTAACCCCCAATTGGGGAGGGGTATTTTCAGGGAGATTGAGGCAAGAGTCTTTCACCGTCTGGATGCTGTATGATGCTGCTGTGTCCGGAGGCTTCATGGTGCTACTGCTGTGTCCGGGGGCTTCATGGTGCTACGGCCGTGTTCGGGGCTTCATGGTGCTACCGCCCGTGTCCGGGGGCTTCATGGTGCTACTGCTGTGTCCGGAGGTTTTTTTAAAGGGACGGTGTCCGGGGGGATACAGTACTGTGGATGGAATAATTCATAAAAAACACACTTTGGGAGGGGAAACCCCAGACAACGTTTCGATCCATCCCGGGGCCCAAACGTGAGTAACGGCCGACTGTGACTCGGGCAGTTGTTAGAATATCCTAAACCTCGTTTAAAAATTTTCCCCTCCCGAATCTGTGTTTTTAAGTAATCAGACTTCAGAGATACTGCTAAATCTCCGACCATCACCTCTCCAATGTTTTAGAAGTTCTGATGTATTATTTTTTATAAATGGTTTAAAAACCAAAAAGACGATGAACGAGGCTCTTTGGCCCAAAAATTGGGTATCTTTTTTTTTGTGGGAAAAATTTTGCCCAAATGATTTTTTTTCAATCCAGTTCAGAGAAAACGCTGGAAGGTGTGAAGAGAGTTCGAGTCAATGAGTCTCCCAGCCTAGCGATGTTTTTTCACCAGTCTTGATAAGACAGGCTGCTGATCCCCTGGGAAAACAACACCGATCATACCACTAACCCCGTCCCCTTGGATTATTATTACTATCATCACGAGGAAGTATTAAACCAAAAAGGGATCTTTCGGGCCCCAGAATGGGATATTCAAATCTGATACCAAGGAAGGTAAAAGGGGATAGCTCCCGTTTTCTGGATCAAGAATCAAGGTTGAACAGAAAAAACCATCCTGGGAAGGACTACCGTCTTGTTTGACTGTGAAATGGTAACTTTTTTTTTTTTTTTTTTTTTTCATTTTGGGGTTACCATTTTTTTTTTCTCGTGAAAGGGGGTAAGAAGACAGGTAAATCTTACTAACATATACTTCCAGTGTACACATTCTTTTCTATATTCTTCAAAAATTTTAATCCTGCAATATTTTTTTCCAACTTAGAGTGTCGGTCTGATCCCGGGCTCAAAACCATCCCCCGAACCACTGACAGATAACTCTCTAAACCCAACCCCCTTTGAAGAGACGTAAATGAAGGAAATAGACAATAATTTTTAGAGGGAAAATTTAAGAAAGCGTCACTTGAATACATGAGGGCAGGAGGCGAACGCTTTTTGTGGAACTCAGTAATATTTATAATTCAGTTGAGGCCAGCAGTAGAGAGGTGTTTAATGCTGCTTCCCGGTCTGGGGATGTTGATCTTATCTCCCACAACACCTTTGTGTCCTCAGCAGGGGAGACGAGAAGTGACTTTTGACTGGAATTTTTTCTCTTGTTTTCTCTGTGTGGCCTGTGAGCAAGCCTTTTGTTTTTTTAAAAATTTTTTTATTTCGGGGCGCCTGCTTGAGTGATGTGCGTCTCTGCTTGAGTAATTTTTCTGCTTTTGGGGATGTGCCGTGCTTGGGGGGTGATGTACGGGGTCTGCTTGAGTGATGTGCGTGTGTCTGCTTGGGGGATGTGGGGTGTCTGCTTTAAGTGATGTTCGGGGTCTGCTTGAGTGATGTACGGGGTCTGCTTGGGGTGATGTTCGTGTGTCTGCTTGAGTGATGTAAGGGGTCTGCTTGAGTGGTTGTGTCTCTGCTTGAGTAATTTTGTGTCTGCTTGGGGGATGTGCGTCTCTGCTTGAGTAATGTGTGTCTGCTTGAGTGATGTGCCTTTTGGGCTGCTTGAGTGATGTACTTTTGTCTGATTGGGGTGATGTGCGTGTGTCTGCTTGAGTGATTTCGTGTGTCTGCTTGAGTGATGTTCGTGTGTCTGCTTGGGGTGATGTACCGGGGTCTGCTTTAGTGATGTGCGTTTTCTTTAGTAATGGTCGCTTGAGGATGTGCGTCTCCCGCTTGAGAATTGGTCTGCTTGGTTTATGTGCTTTTTGTCTGCTTGAGTGATGTACGTGTGTCTGCTTGAGTGATGTGCGTGTGTCTGCTTAATTTTATGTGCGGTGTCTGCTTGAGTGATGTTCGTGTGTCTGCTTGGGGTGATGTGCGTGTTTTGCTTGAGTGATGTTCGTGTGTCTGCTTGGGGGATGTACGTGTGCCCGCTTGAGTGATGTGCGTCTCGCTTGAGTAATGTGTTCTGGGGGTGATGTGCTTGTGTCTGCTTGGGGTGATGTGTGTGTCTGCTTGAGTGATGTAAGTGTTGGGCCCGTTTTAGTGATGTGCTGTGTCTCCTTGAGTGATGTTCGTGTGTCTGCTTGAGTGATGTTCGTGTGTCTGCTTGGGGTGATGTACGGGGTCTGTTTGAGTAATGTACTTGTGTCTGCTTGAGGATGTGCGTGTGTCTACTTTAGTGATGTACGTGTGTCTGTTTAGTGATGTGCGGTGTCTACTTAAGTGATGTACGTGTGTTCTTGGGGTGATGTCGTGTGTCTGCTTGAGTGATGTTCGTGTGTCTGCTTGAGTGATGTGCGGGGTCTGCTTAGTGATGTTCGGGGTGTCTGCTTGAGTGATGTGCGTGTGTCTACTTAAGTGATGTGCGTGTGTCTGCTTGAGTGATGTTCTGTGTCTGCTTGAGTGATGTACGTGTGTCTGTATGATGGCCCTGTGTCTACTTAAGTGATGTGCGTGTGTCTGCTTGAGGATGTGCGTGTGTCTGCTTAAGGGTGTTCGTGTGTCTGCTTGAGGATGTTCGTGTGTCTGCTTGGTGAGTTCGGGGTCTGCTTGAGTGATGTGCTTGTGTCTACTTGAGTGATGTGCGTGTGTCTGCTTGAGTGATGTTGTGTGTCTGGGGTTGAGTGAAGTGTCTGCTTGGGCTGGCGCGGTGTCTGCTGGGGTAATCTAATTCATGACGTAATTTAAAAATCCTCGAGTGACGTACGTCTCGCTTTAGTGACGTACGTCTCGTTTGAGTGATGTACATTTCGCTTTAGTGACGAACGTCTTCCAGTGACTGGGCTCTTCTCGAGTGACGTACTTCTCTGCTTTATTGACGTACGCCTCTGCTCGAGTGACGCGTCTTTTGCTTTAAAGGCCCTACGTTTTCTGCTTTAATGACGACTCTCTGCTTTAGTGACGTGCCTCCTCCTTCACGTCAAGTTTAATTTTGTCTTTCTTTACTTATCAATAAAGGAATTCCACCGACGCAGCTCTTGGTCATTTGTAATGGCACTGTAGTGGTGGTGACAGTGGTTACATGCATGCGAATGTTAGTAACGTCATTATTATATTTTTCAGATTTTAGGTATTCAGAGCCTTCCTGCCCGTTGTGGCCGCCCGCCCATCATTCCGCCCACCGGCACCATGGTTCCCTACGTGATCCAATGTTCAAGAGTGGCAGTGAACACTTGACTGCCATTTTCCAGGCTAGTGGACTGGATCCACGAGCCAAGGAGAATATTGTATGTGCTTCAGAACGCACCACTGCGCACCCCCTCACACTCTTAAACCCACTTACCTCCTCCTCCACACACTATCTTGCAACACCGCTTACCGCTTTTGCAAGGCGGTTTTTCGCGTCTGCAAGACAGTTGACTGCATCTTCAAGAAAGTTTACGGCGTCTCAAAGACGTCTTATTACGTCTCAAAGACGTGTTACCAGCGCCTGCAATACGACTTACAACCTCCACAAGTCAAGTTACATCGTCTGCAAGAAAGTTTCTTGTTATGCGTAAACATTCCAGTACAACGCAGTCTTGCTGGGGTATATCCAGGCGAAGACAAGGCAGCCTGGCGCTGGGCAGAGGAGACAGTGGTGCACTACAAGGATGCTAGCAGTCTTCCTGTTGGCACTGGTGTCAAGAGAAACCAAGAAAAAGCCTGGCTCCAGGTTGGGCTGCCAGTGTAGGGCAACTCTGAAAACCAGTCAAAAATATGCTCTCATAATGACATGGAAAGCTGTAAAATATTCGGGTGGCAGGGTATGATAAAACTGATAAGAGTGACGGTATGATAACACACTGATACGAATGACAGCGAACACTCTTTGATCGTTTGCATTCTTTACTAATTTAAGACAAGGCACATCAGAATTCCGTTCATATACACAAAAACAACACAGACACGCATGTACACATTCACACTCACACGCACACATACATACGTAAACACACACACACACACACACACACATTTATTTCTCACCAAACGCGGATTTGAGTCAACATTCTTACTTTTATTTTTATTTTATTCTGCCACATTTCTCGTCTACCTTACGCACCATTTTCATCCCATTCTTAAATATTTCATCCAAAGTTTTAGATTTAAACTTCTCGACCATCCCCCTCATTTTTTGCCAAAATGAAACCAAGGTAAACATTTTCCTTCCATTTCTCCCCCTTTTTCTTTCCCTTTCAGCCCCCAGAGTGACCCCAGATTCCCCCCCCGGGGGCCTTCACCCACGCTGGGGTAAATTTTTAACAGACGGGACTTGTCATTGTTTTTTTTGTGCGTTTCTCTGAGCCACTTCTAAATGGGGGTTCTGGGGAAAGAACCAACAACGGAAACACAAGGGATTAAAAACTAGATACATTTAGATTTAGAAAGGATATGGGAAATAACGGGGTTCCCGGGCAATAGAGTTGGGGATGAGGGAACAAAGACATCTGTCAACACAGCAAATGAATGATGGATGTTTTTTTCCCCCTGTTTTTTTGTTTTTGTTTTTTTTTCGGTAGGAGAGGGACGGGTGTTTAAAAACAACAACTGGTAGAAATGTTACTTTGAGAAGAAATTCGTATTCGTTGTAAACTTCTGGTTGTTTATTGTTTTCGTCCCATTTGTTGGGGTAAAAGAGTAGCAGTGACGCCCCGGGGAACATGGTGGTAATCAACTGCAGGTTTAACAACCACACGTCACCCTTTTGCACTCCAGCCTGAAAGTCAACACGCCAGCCTGCACGTCAACACGCCACCCCGCACGTAAACCACGCCAGCCTGCACGTTAACACGCCAGCCTGCACGTCAACACGCCAGCCTGCACGTCAACACGCCAGCCTGCACGGCAACACGCCAGCCTCCCGTAAAAACACGCCAGCCTGCACGTCAACACGTCAGCCGCACGTCAACACGCCGCCCACGGCAACACGCCAGCCTGCACGTCAACACGCCAGCCTGCACGTCAACACGCAGGGTAATACTCCCCCACAAACTATTTTCACTGTGTATTTCATTAATAAACAGATGTGGTAGTGTTCCACGCTAAATGCAAGGTAAAATTTCTGGGGAGTTTTGCCAAACAAAAAAATATTAAAAATATTCTGAAAACATTTTAAAGGAGTGACCTGTTATAGTCGAACCCAAATTGTCAGTGATCTGTGTTGTGTTTCCGGCCGTTGGAACTGAGGTCGTTCCCCAACCAGTGGTTTTTTCTGTTCAATACAGAGATGATGTGCGAAGGCAGAAAAGGGATGAGGAATCAGCCCCCTATCAAATGAATCTCAGATTCATCAAAACTAAGGTACTGGAACCGGTTCAAGGCTGAGGGACTGATAACCTTATATTCCACTGTCTTCTTATTTTCATTTGTGTACTGAATAAAAAAAGATTATTGATTGGCGAAACGTCTTTAAATATACCCAGGTGTTGCACACTGTATCTAATTCCTAGCCTAGGTTAAAGTGTTTGGGCCCTGCCAGCCTGTTACCTAAACCCCCCACCCACTCACAACATACCCCAACATAACATAAGGCTTTGCACTTTAAAAAAAAAGGGGGTTTTATTTTCTTTTTTAAACTGAAGATAGGGAAAGTCGGGGCTGCCATTACCAGGATAGTCTGGTGCTCCAGGGGTTGTTGTCCTTGGGAGAACTGGGAGACTGGGCGTCGCACGCTACACTTCACACCCCCACCAGCCTGAGCAACACCTCGTCCAGTCTGACCCATACATGCGTCCACCTGGAAAGGGGTTCCAGGGGTCAAAGCCCCCCCCACCCAGTCCCAGACCTTTCCTCCCAGTGAATGATCGCTGTTGGTGCTAGCCGCAAAGTTAACGTGCACCCACAGTCCGGGATCAGCGACTGACTTCCCCGAAGGGTCCAGTTCCTTCCCTTTAATCCCCATTAATGAAGGGGGAAAGGGCCTTTTAAGTCTTGTCTCTTCAAATGAATTTCCCCCCTTTCTGTGCCCCCCCACCCTGCTTTTCACCGGGGTTTTGCAACATCTGCCGCCTTCCCTTTCTTTCATGGAAACCGATTTGGGTGAAACAGACTTTGGGAAACCCAAACCTAGAATTTTCCAGGTGTAGATATTAATGTACCCCCCCCTTTTCTCTCTCTCTCTGGCCTTCATTCCAGCGAGTATTGATCGACGGACTTCAAATATTCCCAGTAAATTAGATGTTTGTCTGAATATATACGGAGGAAAGTTCCCCTGACATTTTCCAAGGGGAATTTTCCGGCCTTGAACAGAACTGTTTTGAGTACAGCAGTACTCCCGTCTAGAAGAACTTGAAGAATGCCATCTTTGGTTTTGGGTTCCTTGTTCTGAAGGTTCTAGGTATCCTGCCTGTCGTTTTCCTTGGGTTGTGATAGTGACACTGTGACCCCTTGGGGAAAGGGAATTTGACATAATAACTCCCAGGTCTCTCACGTCTTATGCTCTACTGAGTGATTAGATTTGTTTCATAGTATTGTGTTCCAGTCTTTATTTCCTCGATCTTCCATAACAGAGCAATTGAAACTTGTGCTCATGAACATCAGGTTGTTGTCAGTGGCCCACTGGAAGACTTCATGTCAGCTTGGAGGTTTGTTGTGTCCTTAGTAGATGACACTTTCATACGGACTCTAGTATCGCCTGAAAAGGATGATTCGATGCTATGATTTATGCCACTGTCTACGTCGGTTATGAGAACGAAAGAGAACAGGGATTGGGGAACAGAAATTTTCACTATGGCAGCCTCCAGTTTCCTCTTTTCGTTAGAAAATTAAATATTCATCAGCCCACTTTTCCATTATTCCTGGGACGCACTTTGTGTACTGTTGCACCATGACCCGAAGTCTATGTATACCACATATGCATATTGCTTATCTTGCAGTACACCCGGAGACCATGTCATAACCTTTACCTTTGATATACCTTTGAAGAGTTTCGAGTATCTACTCTCTGAGCCCGGCAATGGCCAGGCTCGTCTGTGTTTGCCTGGTCAACCAGGCTGTGCTGCTGGGGGCCCCGCTGCCCCACATATCCATCACAGCCTGGTTGATCTGGCACCTGGTGAAGATATTTGCCCATTTTCCCTCTTGAAGGCTTCTACACTGGTTCCAGCCGTGTTTCGGATATCTTCTGGTAAGATGTTGAATAGTCTGGGACCCGGATGTTAATACAGTGCTCCGTATTGTCCCCACCGCACCCCTGCTCCTCACTGGGTTTTTTTTACACTTTCTCCCATATCTCTCACTCCAGTATGTTGTTATGGCAGTGTGCAGATTTGGGACAGCCTCAAGATTTCCATGTATATATTATCATGTATCTCTCTCTCCTCCGCTCCAATGAGTACATGTTCAAGACTTGAAGGCGTTCCCAATAATTTAGATGTTTCAATGGCTCAATGTGAGCCGTAAACGATCTCTGGTTTTTTCCCAGCTCTGCTATTTCTCCTGCCCTGAACGGGGCCGTCAGCACTGGCAGTATTCTAAGTGGGGGGAGCACTAGCGATTTGAATAGTGTCACCATCGGCATTATTTCCTTGTTTTGAAAGTTCTCCAATACCCACCCCGTCATCTTCCTGGCTGTTGTGATCTTTGTCTTGTTATGGTCTTTAAACGACAGATCACGACATAATTATTCCCAAGTCCTTTACGTGTTCCTTTCGTTCTATGTGGTGACCCTCTTGCGTTTTGTATATAGTGTTCCTTTTGAGTTCTTCATTTTCCATACCTAAGCAGCTGAAACTTATCACCATTGAACGTCATGTTTTCTCCACTGCCCATTGGAAGACCCTGCTTATGTCCTCCTGTAATTTTTCCAGTGTCCTCTACCGTAGTGACTTTCATGCTTATTTTAGTGTCATCTGCAAATGATGATACAAAAAGTGTGCTGGGTTTTATCTATGTCTGCTATGAGGATGAGAAACAGCAGAGGTGCCAGGACAGTGCCTTGGGGCACTGAGCTTTTGACCTCGCTGATGCTGGATCTTGCCCTGTTCACTACTACTTTTTGTGTTCTTTGTGTTAGGAACTCAAAATCCATCTCCTACCTTCCCCGTAATGCCTATGGCCCTCATTTTGTGCGCTATCACTCCAGATCGCATTTGTCAAACGCCTTTGCAAAATCTGTGAAGCACATCTGCGTTTTGGTCGTCCTCCCAAAGCCTCCGTAATTCTTGTCCATAATGGTTCAGCAGCTGTGACAGGCATGATCGACCCGCTCTAAAGCCATGCTGGTTCGGGTTATGTTGGTTGTGCTGGTCCATGAACTTTGTAATCTGCCGTCTCATCACTCTTTCAAAAAATTTTATGATGTGAGAAGTGAGGGCTACTGGTCTGTAATTTTAGCTAGTGCTCTACTACCTCCCTTATGCAAAGGAGCTATGTCTGCACTCTTTAAGGCCTCTGGAATTTCACCTAGATCTAAACTCTTTCTCCACAGAATACTAAGGGCTCTTGCTAATGGTACTTTGCACTGCTTTATAAATAAAGCATTCCATGAATCTGGTCCCGGTGCTGAGTGAGTGGGCATGTTGGCCATTTCTTTTCGAAATCTATGGGATTTGTACTAATGTCGGTTAGGTGGTCTGCGCGGCCTTCTGCTGGGAGAAAAAAATTTCTGCATTTTCTACCTTGCTGTCATTTAGTGGGTTGCTGAACACTGACTCATACTGTTCTTTTAGCATTTCACTCATTTCCTGTTCATCGTCCGTATACGAATCTCCTCTCAATAATGGTCCAATTCTAGGTAGTTCTTAGCTTGGATTTTTTCATAGGAGTAGAAATATTTTGGGTTTCTTGCAATATCCTGTATGGCTCTTTGTTCCCTTTGTACTTCTTCTGTCAGGTATGACATCTTAAGTTTGTGCTTAATTCCGTGATCTCTCGGTTAAGGCTATCTCTCCCAATGGTCAGTAGTTGTCAGAGGCAGGAGCGACCTGCTCTAAACACCTGCTGTCTTTGGGCTGTGTATATTTTGCGAATAAATATGATTTGTGATCTTGCTACTTAGAAGAACTCTTTCATAACGTGGGCGTCAGTGCTATCATTCTACAGTTCTTTGTTATTGCTTTGCTGCCACCTTCGTGAATTGGGATTGTATCCGTTGCTTTTTAGCGACTGTGGGATGACCCCGTGTCTAAGTTCCATCTCCACAGAATATTTAAAGCACAAAAAAGGGGTTTCTTGCAGTTCTGATAAACATGAGAGTTCCATGAATCTGGGTTTGAAGGGCTTATGTGGCAGTGTAAATACCAAGCCAGTGTGTGGTTTTGTTAGCCGTGGTTTGCACGGCAAAAACACTAAGCCAGCGTGTGGCTTTCCAGCCTCGGGTACTGGTTTAGTTACACTCGAATTGCTTGGACTGAATGATGATGACGTAAGCCCCCTAGAACAGTATGTACCTTTACCTTTGATGGGTTTCACGAGTTTTCCTACTCATGCAGCCCGGCCCTGGGCCAGGCTTGTCTGTTGCTTGCCTGGTCAACCAGGTTGTTGCTGCTGGGGCCAGTTGACCACCTATCCATCACAGACTGATTGATCCGGCGCTTGGTGGAGTTGCACATATCTGCACCTGGTCTGGGTGCATCTACCTGTTACTGATTCCAGAGTCCGTCGTCCCAGTGGCTGGGTTTCATACCAAGCTTCCCAACTGACGACCAGGTCAGTCAGGCTGTTGGTGCTGACCGCCCCATTCTGGCGTAGGCATTACAACTGACCGATCAGGATTTTCATGTGTTATTATTTAAGAGGTAGAACCAGAAGCTATAAGAGAGAGAGAGAGAGAGAGAGGAGAGAGAGAGAGAGAGAGAGAGAAGAGAGAGAGAGAGAGAGAGAGAGAGAGATGTCCCCGACACACCTGAGAACAATTATCTAATGGACTATGGATCCCGCCAACTTTCTCAGGGGGATACCCGAGTATAACTAGGTATACCTTATCCCTTTAAACGACGCTATCACCGACACGGGCATAGTTGCAGAAGACGTGTTCCTGTTGTTGGCCAGCTGGCCACGGCTACTAACCACGCCACTAAGACAATTACTGAGACTGACTCCTGCATATGTATGAAAGACGGTGTTGTGGTAGGCACGGCAGGCGCCACGCACCATGATCCACCAACCAGTCAAGAGCCGTTATGTAAAACGGGACCAGGAGCTATACCTCGACGCGTACAGCATTCAGGTGTCCCGTATGTTGCTCGCTGTAAAAACGCACTGAAGGTTGACACTCTTTAGTGTAATGCTGTGTTATGGACACAACAGCAGGCTTCTTCAGTCAAATACAAAGGTGACTTGCATGCAGGAGACACTGGAAAAAAGGGAGGTAATTTAAGGTTATCAGTCCCCTTAGTTTTGACTGAAGGTGTTCAATCCCTTAGCCTTAATTGAAGATATGCCTTTGATATACCTTTGAGTTTCGAGGTTTTCTATCCCAGAGCCCGGTTTTGGGGGCCAGGCTCGTCTGGTATTTTTCTCCAAGGTTGATGGACTGATTACATCATCTTCACTTCACTACTGCACCTGCTGCCTCGGTATTTAACTGAAGAAGCCTACTGTGGGGCGAAACGTTTAAACATTAGAGATACTCAACTGTTGCACATGTGTGATAAATGGTTTTGAAAACCGACAAGTTGAAGATTGAGACACTTATGCAACATATTGGAATCTTTATTAAGGAAACGTTTCGCCACGCAGTGGCTTCATCAGTCCAAAACAAAAGCAGAGAGGGGTAAGGAGAAAGAGGTTTTGAGGTAATCAGTCCTCAACCTGGAATCGTGTGTTCAGTCCATCAATCTCGTAGAAAGTACAGCATATGGCCGTAGAGGTGCATATACTGTAGTCAGGTGAGTGGAAGCAGGAGGAGGCGGGGTCACAGTGGGCCATCCACTAATATGTAGGTCTTCGTCAAGGTTGGACAAGAATTGAAAATTCCTTGTATCAAGTTCCCATTATGTTGCAGTGTCTGACAGATGTGATAAAGGGGAACTTGATACAAGGAATTCTTCAACTTGTCCAACCTATGGCAGACCTATTTACACTGTGGATGGTCCAGCGGGCCGCCCCCTGCTTCCCTCACCGACTGTATATAATCCTTCTCCGGTCTATGCTGTACTACAAGATGGACTGCCCTCGATTCCAGGCTGAGGGGCTGATTACCTCAAACTCCTCCTCTCCTTACACCTCTCTGCTTTGTTTCACATGTTTCTTACTCATGAACTTGTCGGTATTTTATACAATTTTCAACTAACCCCAACCCCAACTTAATCTAACTTAACCATTGAAAAATAACACATAAGCAGTATAATGTGATCCTTTATTGACAACGTTTCGCCCACACAGCGGGCTTTATCAAGTCACAAACAGATCTACCTGGGTGAAAGGTACGTGAGTATTTATGGGATGGAGTCAGGTGGAGAATGCTGGGTAGGTTGGATCTGAACCTGCATGTGACGATCTTCCGAGTAGGGTGAGAATCTAGGACCTTGGGCAGCTTTAATTAAGAAGAGATTGGACAAGTAGAGCTTCTGCAGTGTTCCTCCATTATTATGTTCTTATGTGGGATAACAATGAAGAAGTATCTTGGCAAGGGGTTCAACTATGTTACAGAAGCCGTTGTTTTTGGTTGAAGTTGTTGGATATACAGATAGTAATGATTCCCGGATTCTGCGGTTTTTAGTGTTGTCTTCTCTGGCGATGAGTCTTGCGTTTCTGTAGTTGATTAAATGGTTGTGTGAATTTCTGTGTTGAAAACAGGCATTCCCTTTAAAACGTCCGATCTGCCTGCGTACTGGTGTTCTGAAATACGTGTTTGGAGGTCAATAAACGATCACATTATACTGCTTGTGTGTTTATTTTTCCATTTGTCGGTATTTTATATAATTTACCTCTAACTTAACCATGTAGACAGGAACGACCACCAGTCACTGTCAGATTTTCCTTTCTTGGCGTATTAAATATTCATCGGAATTATTTTCATTTTTTAAATTAATGATTGTGAAAATAAAACTGTAAACCTTTAAACCGTGTACACAAATCCATGCGAGACCAAAATACATAAAATCCACCCAATAAGATGATACATATACAGTTCTGATGTAGTATACAATTCCTTCCTGGTAGTTCATCCAACTCTTAGAACTGTGAGAACACGAGACCCTGAGGTAAAAAAAACCATCTATCATTCACTGTCAGAACACTTGACACCTAGGGATAGAAAATTCATTTATCAATGACACCTAGGAAAGCTAAATTTATTTTGTTGGGTAGAATTTTGTTGTGTAATTTGTTTTATAATGTTTTCCTTTCACTACAAGACGTGAATTGACATGAAAAGTGAGGAGAGTTGAGTTGAAATGATAGTCAGACGAGCCTTGAACACCCCCGCTGTGACAACAAAGACTAACATCATCTACCTCATCCATGGTGGGGAAAACCTGACAGATATTACAAAAAGTAAAAACATGCAGGGGACCTAACCAGCGCCCCTAAGCCCCTTCTTCCCCTTTTTTCCCCTTAATTGCCAGTCCAGTGTTGTTGTTGTTGCTGCTGTGTTAGTTTGTCTCGGTTGGATGGTATGTGGAGCGGTGTTCAACTCTTGAAAACACGCAGCTAAAAGCCTAGCAACAGTAACACACTCCCCGTTTCATCCGTCACCAACACACCTCCCAACAACTCCCCCACTGTGACGCAGCCAGTCCAACACGGAACTAGGGTAAACCAGAGTAGTTGTTGTTAGTTAAAAAAAAATTTGGGCACAGTACAATGGCTTTCGACATTAAAAGAAAATTTTTTATATAATGAAGGTTTCAAGTTGCCCCCTTTTGGTTCATAGTGCCCTTACAGCCTATAAAAACCCCTCTCAGGGGGTAAAAATTCGGCCAAGGAACTAAAAATTCCCCCAAAGAAAAAAAACTGTGGCTTTATGAAAAAAAAAGACAAACGCTTTTTTAAAAAAATAAACCCCTTGTTTTAATAGTTTTTGATCCTCCAGGACACCACCCAAAATACAGAAGGCTGGCAATATATATAAAAAAGCCTTTCTGGGCTGCCTTATGAGCACTTCACCTGGTAGTCAAAAATTTAAGAGAAAAAACAACAAACTTTTGTTCGTTTTTGTGACAGGTCGGGGGACACACCGGCAGACGGCGGGGGAAAAAAAAAATTTATGGGGGGTGAAAAATAAAAAACATAAGCAGTATAATGTGATCCTTTATTGACAACGTTTCCCCCCACGCAGGGGGCTTTATCGAGTCACAGACAGATCTACCGGGAAAATGAGCAACATGGAGTTTAAAAGGGGTACAGTCAGGTGGAGAATGCTGGGTCAGGTGGAGAAAGCTAGGGAGTCTTAAAAGTAGGGATATTTAAAAAACATAGTGTAATTTAAAGGACCTGCAGTGTACCTTTCCCTTGGGGTTCTAGGTGGGATAGGTTGGGGTTTTTTGGGCAATAGGTTCATATGTTGTAGAAGCCGTTGTTCGGGTTGAAGTTGTTGGATAAAAGATGAGTGATGATTCTAGGATTCTTCGGTATTGCGTGTTCTTTTCTCTGGCGATGAGTCTTGCGTTTCTGTAGTTGATTAAATGGTTGTGAAAATTTTCGGTGTTGAACACAGGCATTTCTTGAGTCGTCAGATCTGCCTGCGTACTGGTTTCTAAAATTTGGGTTTGTGGGTTTCCCGGGATGTTTCGCCAACGTAAATTTGCTGCAGCCATTAAAAGGGGATTGTGTATACCCCGCCTTGGATTGAAGCTTTTCCTGTCTGTTACGGGGTAATGTCCTTGATGGGGGGTGGATGGGGGAGGGGATACTGGAATGAGGTCTTAAAAAAAAATGTTGGAAACTTGTTTGGAAATGGAGTTGGTGGGAAGGACTATTTTCTTTTCCCAGCAGTGTCTTTTTGGGTGTTTGGATGTTTAATGCCCGTCGTCTGCAGTCTCTAATGAAGTGACGAGGATAGTGAAGTTTGGAAAAACTTGTTCAATGAGGGAATTGTTGGCGAAACATCCAGAGCCCTACAAACACGCATTTCAGAACACCAGTACGCGGGCAGATTTTTGACGACTCAAGAAATGCCTGTGTTCAACACCGAAATTTACAAAACCATTTAATCAACTACAGAAACGCAAGACTCATCCCCAAAGAGAAGACAACACGCAATACCGAAGAATCCTAGAATCATCACTCATCCGTATATCCAACAACTTCAACCAGAACAACGGCTTCTCCAACATAGTTTGAACCTATTGCCAAGAAACTTCTTAAAAACGCTATACCCCCGAATTTAAGAAGGTACCCCGCAGGTCCTTTAAGTCACACAATTTTTTTAACTATCACACTACTTTTAAGACTGTCACATGCAGTTTCCCCACCTGACCCAGCATTCTCCACCTGACTGTACCCTATATATCTCCATGTTGCTCTTTTTTCCAGGTAGATCTGTCTGTGACTGATAAACCCACTGCGTGGGCAAAACGGTCAAAAAGGATCACATTATACTGCTTATGTGTTTTTTTTCCATTGTGTCGGTTTTTTATACCTTTTTTTTTCCCAGAATTTGGGGTAGCTTTAAAAGAGATTAGCAAGATGGTCTACTCATATACTTGCTCAATCTTTTTTTAAAGCTCCCCAAACCCCCTAGACTGTCACCATACTCGGACACCTGACTCCATCCTATACCTTTCACCCAGGTAGATCTGTTTGTGACGAAAAAGCCCACTGTGTGGGCGAAACGTTGTCAATAAAGGATCACATTATCCCGCTTATGTGTTTATATTTCCATTGTGTCGGTATTTTAAAATTGATTTCCATCATATTAGCACAAGCTAGTCAGGCCCAAACCCTACCCCCAAAATCCTTATACACTGATCCTTGTGAGAGACTGTAGGTGGTATATACACTGACCCTTTGTGAAAACTGTATTTGGTATATAGTGCTGATGCAGATATCTTATCATGACTGTTTTCTGTCCGTCATATATTTGCTGGTACATGTGGGGTACCCAGACCGCCACTCTAGCAAGCTTTTTTTATCTCGGGATCAGTCTTTTGTCAGGTAAAAAAGGACGTTATAAATTCTTGGGAAAAATATATTTTGCACATTTCTCCTTGCCTGCACTTAGAAGTTTTTTGGGGAGTTCTATATTAGGAAAAAAAGAATAAAGAAAAACCGCAATATTTTTGGTTGGGAAAAGTTCACTAATAACCCAAAAAAGGAGCAGCAAACAGGGGGCCGCAAAAAGGAGCAGCAAACAGGGGCCTTGAAACTTGTTTTTATTTCGCCACAAGTTTGTTCCCGTTTGACAGTTATTTGTGTATTCTTTTTATTTTGGGAAAAAGGGTTTTCTGTTTGGAACCCCTACTGGGTGCTCTGGGATTTAAAGGGTGAGAGACAGATTACAAATTTCATGGACCACCACTACCGGAAACCCAAAAAAAATGGTTTTAGAGCGGGGCGATCATGCCTGTCACAGCTGCTGAACCATTATGACAGAATTACGAAGGCGTTGGAAGAGACCAAAACGCAGGGTGTGATTTTTTCACAGATTTTGGGGAAAAGGGGTTTGACAAATGCGATCATGGGGGGATAGGCACAAAATGAGGGGGCCTTGGGGTTACGGCAGATGGATTTTCGGGTTCCTTTGCACACAGAAATAAAAAGTAATAGTAAAAAGAGCAAAATTCAGCATCAGCGAGGTAAAATGCTTTAGTTCCCCCAAAGGGACTGTCCCGGGGACCTCGCTGTTTATCCTCATAGCAGGGGGATAGATAAAAACACCCGTCCCAGTTTTATATCGTTATTTTTGTATCATTTTTTTATTATTATTTTGTACATTATTTTTGTATCATTATTTTGTATCATTATTTTTTTTATCAATATATAATGCCACTGGTGACACTTTTCAAATCACTATTTCCCTCATTTGGGGAAAATTGTCCCCGGTTTGGGGCCCGTTCAAGGCAGGATAAATATCAGATCTTTTAACAAAAAAGAGATCGTTTACGGCCCAAAAGAGCAAGTAAAGCATTTAAATTATAAAAATATACTCACTGGGGCGGGAGAGAGAGAGAAATACCAAAATCAGGGCCCCTTTCCCCAAAACTGCACACTGCCAAAAAAAATACCAAAGTGAGAGATATGGGGGGAAATGCAAAAAAACCCAGTGAGGGCAGGAGCGGTGGGCACAAAAGGGGAAAACTGTAACAACATTCGTGGCCCCAGACTATTTAACAACTTACCAGAAGATATCAGAAACACGGCTGGGAAAAAGTGTGGTTTTTCCCGAGAAAACTGGACAAGTATCTTCACCAGGTGCCAGATCAACCAGGCTGTGATGGATATGTGGGGCAGCGGACCTCCAGCAGCAACAGACTGGTTACCAGGCGACCAAGCGAGCCTGCCCCATGGCCGGGCTCTGGGGAGTAGCAAGACTTTAAAAATCATCAAAGGTAAGGTTAGTGTCTTCACCAGTTTAAGGTAAATGCTTTTGTAGGAAGATTAATATAACTTACCCCCACCTAGATAATATTGCAAGTACAAGAACTCAGGGACGCCCAGTATGGTAAATATTTGAAAGACAGAACCTTCCTCCACCGCCCCTTTACCCAGCACTGTCTTTCACTTCAGCACCGTCCTTCACCTCAGCACCGTCCTTTACTTCAGCACAGTCCTTCACCTCAGCACCGTCCTTCACCCAGCAATGTCCTTCACTTCAGCACCGTCCTTCACTTCAGCACCGTCCTTTACCTCAAAACACCGTCCTTCACCCCCCCGCACCGTCCTTTACCAGCACCGTCCTTCACCTCAGCACCGTCCTTCACTTCAGCACCGTCCTTCACCTCAGCACTGTCCTTCACTTCAGCACAGTCCTTCACCTCAGCACCGTCCTTTACCTCAGCACTGTCCTTCACCCAACTTTCCCCCAGCACACAGTTACTCCTACAGCAGCACTGTAGCACTCACCGTCGCTCCCCCCACAGTTACCCACCTAGAGTACCCACTAGACTATATTCACCGAGGTTCTCAAATTCAACCTCCCTGGCTGCTGGGATGTTCCATTTCTTTTCCCAATTCCTTAAAAGGTAATAAGAAAGCGAGTGTGTAAGAGAATTACATTGGCTGTCTTGCGAGTGTGTGGTAGTTCTCCCGCCTCAATTGTTCTCTTAGAGAGAGAGAGAGAGAGAGAGAGAGAGAGAGAAGAGCAGCTCTCTCTCAAGGTTTTACTGTTTCAGTACGCAAGAAGATATCCCGCTGGTGTTCATGTGTTCATTTATCTGTGCTTCACTTCTTCCTCGCTTCTTGTTTCAACGTTTGCTGGATCTGTGTGGTTTGTCCTTCTGTTTTCCGGTGCTCTTCTCTTTTGTCAAGAAGCTCTGACGTGTTTTATTATTTAATCTTTTATTATGTAATAAAAAAATTTGCAACATTATTATTATTTTCTGAAATCTTTTGTTTAGCTCGTCGAATATATTTTTTCCTCATTCTTCCCCGAGCAGGTTCTCGTGGTTCTTGTCCTGTGCTCTTCAACCGTTGCCTTCTTTCTTATGTGGTTCTGGAGGAGCTTTGGTACTGTTTCAGTTTTGGCTTTTACGGCTTTTCTGTTTTCAGATTTCAATGTTGTCATTGGTGGAGTTCCTTTTTCTCTGTTCTCCTGTGCAACCCACTTTCACTCTCATACTTCTGAGTTCTGTTGGCGTTTAGACCATTGGTCCGTAGTGTGTGTGTTGTTACAGGGTCGAGGCTTTTCTCCTGACTTTATTTCTTGAATTGACTTGACCGATATCTACTGGACTCTTGTTACTGAGAGTCTCTTATATCAACTCTTGAAGCTGAGAGTGGAGTAAACTTTCCCAGTTTCATCATTCTATTTCACATGTCTACCACTGTGTGTGGGGTACGGGTGTAGATAATTGTGGTAGGTGGTGTTTGTTATGGTAGGTGGTTTGCTGTAGTGATGGTGTAGGTGGCATGTGTTTGGTGAAGATATATAGTGTGTAGTGGTGATGGTAGGTAGTTAATAATGGTGGAGGTAATAGTGGTGGTGGTGGTGGTGGTACTAGTGAAGGTGGGCGCCATAGATCACGTTACCTTCAACAGAGGAATGTTCATCTCAATACTGTAAGACAACAACATTCTAACAACCAGTCAGGCACCTCTCTTCAATTCTGTCCCTTTCCCCTTTCTTTTTCCCTTACCTCTCCTCCCAGTCTCTATTCCGTCACAGATCAACTTTCTACCCAGTATATTCTTTCTAGTCATCCTTTCTCATCGATTCCAATTACTTAAGAAGTGAAAAAAACTGAAATATGAATTTGATGTTAGATTTCAGATGTCGCCAAAGCGGCTGGTTAATTGTGCACCTCGGACCCATCTTGTGGAGAGTTGTGGAAGTGTGTATGTACACAAACGAGTCCCAGGAATTTCGCTCTAAAAGGGTTAATGGAAGTGTATCTGGGAATATATTTACAATTCATCTTTTTCTTTTAAAAGCAGATTTAGGAGTAATCTGTTATAGTGTTTCATTGTCTTTCTTCGCGAGGGGAAAGAAGGTGATTGGTGTTTTCCGGAGGTTGATACTGACGTGTTGCTACAGTCACTTTGTTTACAACTCCTCCATCACGAGCACAACGAGACGCACACCACACACGCACACAACACACACGCGCACACAAACACACACACACGCACGCACACAACACACACACGCACACAACACACACGCACACAAACACACACGCACACAACATGCCACACAGTCACTGTGGCACTAACAAGTGCACACCACACGTGGATAAACAAAAGCTAGGAAGTACCTGTTACGTCAACCTTATTTTGGAGCCATTGTTTGCAAATATTGGTTTCCTCGCGCTTTCTCTTCGCTTGACTTCCTCTGCCAGTACGTTCCTGCACTTATGCTTACTTCACCAACGGCCTCTTCTGTTCAAGAGACTGAACTTCTGAACATAGGTACAAGGTTGGTAGAGAGCAGTCACCCCGAGCTACTACCGTCAGACTGTTAAATGTTTTACACTCTGGCAGGATCTTGTGCTCACTTTACCTTATTAAGACATGGAACACACTGACTTTTCTTGTTTATTTTTAATATTTCTTAATTTCTATTTTTTCCCCAGAATTTACGATACCTGGTGTGTGAGCGAGCGTCTGGGTCAAGATTCTTAGAAACATTGATATGTGAAAATTATATTTTCCAGAAAGAAATGTCTAAATTATTGTTTTAGAGTTTGTTATAAGTATCCGTGGTCCACCCCACTAATCGATGTTGTAGATGAGTAAAAACATGACTTTTATTATTGATGCGTTTCGGTCCTGGGACCTTGTTCACTCCAGGACCGAAACGTTTCCATAATATGTCCGAAGGGGATACTCCTGTGTGTGTTTTTAACTACAACTTGTCCGTATTATATACCAGGTTTTCACCAGTCTTCGGTGTTAGGTAAGATTTGTTAGGGAACAGGACAAGTGTTTCCTGACGCGGGTCTGAGCCAATATGATGACCCGCAGTTGTGTAACTCTTGGTCATCTGACCGAGGCCTTCCGCTGGGTTACCCCCCCACCCCTTCAAAAAATTTAAAGGGTTTTAATTAAAACCCAATTCATCTTCAGTATGGGGTCAAAGTTGCTT
>WNWK01018953.1:0-38837 GCA_009830355.1 Cherax destructor | reverse complement strand
ACATTAATAATATCCCAGTAATTAATTTTTACAGAGGCCCAGAAGAAGATAAATTATGTAATATCACAGTCACTAGCGAAATGATTATGAAACAGCTGGACCGACTGAAACAAAATAAATCGCCGGGTCCTGATGAGCTTTTGCAAGGGTTCTTATGAATGCAAAATGGAACTCTTTGAACCAATATCTAACATTTTTAATTTATCTCTCAAACAGGTTAGTGTCTGATATGTGGAAGATGGCTAATGTAATTCCTATTTTTAAAGCAGGGGACAAGTCACTATCAAACTACCCCCCAATAAGCCTGACCTAATTGTAGGCAAATTACTAGAGTCAATTATAGCTGATATTATTAGAAGCCATCTAGATAACCATAATTTGATTAATGATACCCAGCATGGATTCACGAGGGGCCGTTCCTGCCTATCTAATTTATTAACCTTCTTCAAAAGCTTTTGAGGCTGTTGATCACGATAAAGAATTGATATTGTTTATTTAGACTTTAGTAAGGCTTTGATAGAGTACCGCACCAGAGACTGTTAAAGAAAGTGGCAGCTCATGGCATTAGGGGAAAAGTGCTGTCATGGATCGAGTCATGGCTCACCAATAGGAAGCAGAGAGTGTGTGAATGAATGGTTCAGAGAACCGACGAGTTGGTAAATTAGACACATATGCAACACTTGGGTATCTTTATTGAGGAAACGTTTCCCACACAGTGGCTTCATCAGTCCATACAAAGGAGAATCGTAAGAACAGGAGGAGTGTGAGGTTGTCGGCCTCAATCTTCAGACGATGTTGTCAGTCCATCAATCTTGAATAGAATAACAGCATATGAGCAGAGGAACCTATATACGTGACAGGAGAGGTGCAGCAGTAGTAGGAGGTGTCACATTTGTTCAATTGGAAGTAGGTCGTGCCAAATAGGCAAGCGAAGAAATCTCGTATTAAGATACCAGTGTTGCAGTGTCAGACAGGATGTGAATGAATGGTTCAGAGAACCGACGAGTTGGTAAATTAGACAATATGCAACACTTGGGTATCTTTATTGAGGAAACGTTTCGCCACACAGTGGCTTCATCAGTCCATACAAAGGAGAATCGTGAAGAACAGGAGGAGGTGAGGTTGTCAGGCCCTAATCTTAGACGATGTTGTCAGTCCATCAATCTTGAATAGAATAACAGAAGAGCAGAGGAACCTTATATACTGTAGACAGGGAGGGCAGCAGTAGTAGGAGGTGTCACATTTGTTCAATGTGGAAGTAGGTCGGCCCAAGGAATAGGCAAGCGAAGAAATCCCGTATTAAGATACCAAGATGTTGCAGTGTCAGAAAGGATGTGAATGAATGGTTCAGAGAACCGACGAGTTGGTAAATTAGACACATATGCAACACTTGGGTATCTTTTTGAGGAAACGTTTCGCCACACAGTGGCTTCATCAGTCCATACAAAGGAGAATCGTGAAGAACAGGAGGAGTGTGAGGTTGTCGGGCCCTCAATCTTCAGACGATGTTGCCCAGTCCATCAATCTTGAATAGAATAACAGCATATGAGCAGAGGAACTAATACTGTAGACAGGAGAGGTGCAGCAGTAGGAGGTGTCACATTTGTTCAATGTGGAAGTAGGTCGTGCCCAGGAATAGGCAAGCGAAGAAATCCCTGTATTAAGATACCAAGATGTTGCAGTGTCAAAAGGATGTGAATGAATGGTTCAGAGAACGACGAGTTGGTAAATTAGACACATATGCAACACTTGGGTATCTTTATTGAGGAAACGTTTCGCCACACAGTGGCTTCATCAGTCCATACAAGGAGAATCGTGAAGAACAGGAGGAGTGTGAGGTTGTCAGGCCCTCAATCTTCAGACGATGTTGTCAGTCCATCAATCTTGAATAGAAAACAGCATATGAGCAGAGGAACCTTATATACTGTAGACAGGAGAGGTGCAGCATAGAGGAGGTGTCACATTTGTTCAATGGAAGTAGGTCGTGCCCAAGGAATAGGCAAGCGAAGAAATCTGTATTAAGATACCAAGATGTTGCAGTGTCAGACAGGATGTGAATGAATGGTTCAGAGAACCGACGAGTTGGTAAATTAGACACATATGCAACACTTGGGTATCTTTATTGAGGAAACGTTTCGCCACACAGTGGCTTCATCAGTCCATACAAAGGAGAATCGTGAAGAACAGGAGGAGTGTGAGGTTGTCAGGCCCTCAATCTTCAGACGATGTTGTCAGTCCATCAATCTTGAATAGAATAACAGCATATGAGCAGAGGAACCTTATATACTGTAGACGGGAGAGGTGCAGCATCGTCTGAAGATTGAGGGCCTGACAACCTCACACTCCTCCTGTTCTTCACGATTCTCCTTGTATGGACTGATGAAGCCACTGTGTGGCGAAACGTTTCCAAAAAGATACCCAAGTGTTGCATATGTGTCTAATTTACCAACTCGTCGGTTTTTGAACCATTCATTCACATCCTGTCTGACACTGCAACATCTTGGTATCTTAATCAGGGATTTCTTCGCTTGCCTATTCCTTGGGCACGACCTACTTCCACATTGAACAAATGTGACACCTCCTACTACTGCTGCACCTCTCCTGTCTACAGTATATAAGGTTCCTCTGCTCATATGCTGTTATTCTATTCAAGATTGATGGACTGACAACATCGTCTGAAGATTGAGGGCCTGACAACCTCACACTCCTCCTGTTCTTCACGATTCTCCTTTGTATGGACTTGATGAAGCCACTGTGTGGCGAAACGTTTCCTCAATAAAGATACCCAAGTGTTGCATATGTGTCTAATTTACCAACTCGTCGGTTCTCTGAACCATTCATTCACATCCGTCTGACACTGCAACATCTTGGTATCTTAATACAGGGATTTCTTCGCTTGCCTATTCCTTGGGCACGACCTACTTCCACATTGAACAAATGTGACACCTCCTACTACTGCTGCACCTCTCCTGTCTACAGTATATAAGGTTCCTCTGCTCATATGCTGTTATTCTATTCAAGATTGATGGACTGACAACATCGTCTGAAGATTGAGGGCCTGACAACCTCACACTCCTCCTGTTCTTCACGATTCTCCTTTGTATGGACTGATGAAGCCACTGTGTGGCGAAACGTTTCCTCAATAAAGATACCCAAGTGTTGCATATGTGTCTAATTTACCAAGCAGAGAGTGTGCATAAATGGGGTTAAATCCGAATGGGGACTTGTAACAAGTGGTGTTCCACAGGGATCAGTCTTAGGCCCATTGTTATTTATAATATATATCAATGACCTTGATGAGGGAATTACTAGTGATATGAGCAAATTCGCCGACGACACGAAGATAGGTAGGATAATTGATTCAAACATAGATGTCATAGAACTTCAGGAAGATTTAGACAAACTTAATTTGTGGTCAGAAAAGTGGCAGATGCAGTTCAATGTAGATAAATGCAAGGTTCTGAAGCTCGGGAGTGTCCATAACCCAAGCACTTATAAGTTAAATAACGTAGAACTTAGCCATACAGATTGCGAGAAGGACTTGGGGGTGATGGTAAGCAGCAACCTTAAACCAAGACAGCAATGCCTAAGCGTACGTAATAAGGCAAATAGATTACTGGGATTTATATCAAGAAGTGTTAGCAACAGAAGTCCAGAGGTTATATTACAGCTTTATACATCATTAGTAAGGCCTCACCTAGATTACGCAGCTCAGTTCTGGTCTCCATATTACAGAATGGACATAAATTCGTTAGAAAACATTCAGCGTAGAATGACTAAATTAATACATAGCATTAGAAATCTTCCTTACGAAGAAAGATTGAAGACCCTAAAATTACATTCACTTGTAAGACGTAGAATGAGGGGAGACATGATCGAGGTATACAAGTGGAAAATGGGTATTAACAAAGGGGATATAAATAAGGTCTTGAGGATATCTCTCCAAGAGAGAACCCGCAATAATGGATTCAAGTTAGATAAGTTTAGATTTAGAAAGGATATAGGAAAGTATTGGTTTGGAAATAGGGTGAGTTGATGAGTGGAACAGTCTGCCTAGTAGGTTATTGAAGCTAGACCTTGGGTAGTTTCAAATTTAGGTTGATAAATTCATGAGTGAGAGGTTGGATTTGAGTGGGACTCGGCATGAGTGGGTAGAATTGTCAAAGCTTATTTCTTGGGTAGCATTGAAAATTGGGTTGAGCAAATATTCTGTTAGTGGGACGGATTGTGAAGGACCTGCCTAGTATGGGCCAACAGGCCTGCTGCAGTGTTCCTCCTTTCTTATGTTCTTATGTTCTTATGATCTCCCAGAGGCTGGAGAGATGAGAGTCCATGGTCTCCCAGAGGCTGGAGAGATGAGAGTCCATGGTCTCCCAGAGGCTGGAGAGATGAGAGTCCATGGTCTCCCGGAGGCTGGAGAGATGAGAGTCCATGGTCTCCCAGAGGCTGGAAAGATGAGAGTCCATGGTCTCCCAGAGGCTGGAGAGATGAGAGTCCATGGTCTCCCAGAGGCTGGAGAGATGACGTAATGAAATATTGGGCGAGATGAGAGAGATGTTGGTAATGTTATTGAGGTAGGGATGCTGGGGAGGTTCTGGTAAAGTCACTGTAGATAGAGACCATCAGAAAGAGAGCAATGTAAACAATGTGACCCCTGGTGACAGTAGTGACCCTGGTGATAGTAGTGATGTTGGTGACAGTAGTGACCCTGGTGACAGTAGTAATGCTGGTGACAGTAGTGACCCATGGTGTGGGTGGTAGTCACCACATACCCATGGTGTGGGTGGTAGTCACCACATATCCATGGTGTGGGTGGTAGTCACCACATACCCATGGTGTGGGTGGTAGCACCACATACACATGGTGTGGGTGGTCACCACATACACATGGTGTGGTGGTAGTCACCACATACCCAGGGGGTGGTAGTCACCACATACCCATGGTGTGGGTGGTAGTCACAGACCGGGCCGCCGGGCTTGACCCTGGAATTCTCTCCAGGTATACGCCAGGTAATACCCATGGTGTGGGTGGTAGTCACCACATACCCGTGGTGTGGGTGGTAGTCGCCACATACCCATGGTGTGGGTGGTAGTCACCACATAACCATGGTGTGGGTGGTAGTCACCACATACCCATGGTGTGGGTGGTAGTCACCACACACCCATGGTGTGGGTGGTAGTCACCACACACCCATGGTGTGGATGGTAGTTACCACATACCCATGGTGTGGATGGTAGTTACCACATACCCATGGTGTGGGTGGTAGTCGCCACATACCCATGGTGTGGGTGGTAGTCACCACATAACCATGGTGTGGGTGGTAGTCACCACATACCCATGGTGTGGGTGGTAGTCACCACACACCCATGGGTGGGTGGTAGTCACCACACACCCATGGTGTGGGTGGTAGTCACCACACACCCATGGTGTGGATGGTAGTTACCACATACCCATGGTGTGGGTGGTAGTCGCCACATACCCATGGTGGTGGTAGTCACCACATAACCATGGTGTGGGTGGTAGTCACCACATACCCATGGTGTGGGTGGTAGTCACCACACACCCATGGTGTGGGTGGTAGTCACCACACACCCATGGTGTGGATGGTAGTTACCACATACCCATGGTGTGGGTGGTAGTCACCACATACCCATGGTGTGGATGGTAGTCACCACATACCCATGGGTGTGTGGTAGTCACCACATCACCATGTGTGGGTGGTAGTGGCTGGTTTATTGTGTACTCATGTCCATCCTGCGGATAGTAGTGGCTAGTTTATTGTGTACTTCATGTCCATCCTGTGGATGGTAGTGGCTAGTTTGTTGTGCACTCATATCCATCCTGTGGATGGTATTGGCTAGTTTATTGTGCACCTCATATTCATCCTATGTATGGTAGTGGCTAGTTTATTGTGTACTCTCATGTCCATCCTGTGGATGGTAGTGGCTAGTTTGTTGTGTACGTCATATCCATCCTGTGGATGGTAGTGGCTAGTTTATTGTGTACTCATATCCATCCTGTGGATGGTAGTGGCTAGTTTATTGTGCACTCATATCCATCCTGTGGATGGTAGTGGCTAGTTTATTGTGTACTCTCATATCCATCCTGTGGATGGTAGTGGCTAGTTTATTGTGCACTTATATCCATCCTGTGGATGGTAGTGGCTAGTTTATTGTGTACTCATATCCATCCTGTGGATGGTAGTGGCTAGTTTATTGTGCACTTCATATCCATCCTGTGGATGGTAGTCTAGTTTATTGTGCACTTCATATCCATCCTGTGGATGGTAGTGGCTAGTTTATTGTGTACTGTATCCATCCTGTGGATGGTAGTGGCTAGTTTATTGTGTACTGTATCCATCCTGTGGATGGTAGTGGCTAGTTATTGTGTACCTCGTATCCATCCTGTCAGTGCCAGTAATATGAATACACTTGTGTAGTGTATTAGAATCATCTTAGCTTTACATAGCCGGTCCCTTTGCGTGTGACGTCACAATACCCGCTCGTGAGAGGCGTCCCACCGGGCATCGGCCTCACAACCGCCGACAGTTTATTATGTACCTCATACCCATCCTGTGAATGGTAGTAGCTAGTTTATTGTGCACCTCATATCCATCCTGTGGATAGTAGTGGCTAGTAGTGGCTAGTTTATTGTGTACTTCATGTCCATCCTGTGGATGGTAGTGGCTAGTTTGTTGTGCACCTCATATCCATCCTGTGAATGGTAGTGGCTAGTTTATTGTGCACCTCATATCCATCTTGTGGATGATAGTGGCTAGTCTATTGTGTACCTCATATCCATCTTGTGGATGATAGTGGCTAGTTTATTGTGTACTTCATATCCATCCTGTGGATGGTAGGGCTAGTTAGTTGTGTTAACATTGGTCTTAAGTCCCTTGACTTGTACTCCTGTACATCTACACTCCCTGGACCTATACTCCCTGGAACGCAGGCGAGAAAGATACATCATAATTTACACCTGGAAATCCTAGAGGGACTGGTGACAAATTGCACACAGAAATCACTGCCTACGACAGCAAGAGTCACTGTAGACAGTAATTTATCACTAGTGAAAAGCAGGAGTGTTGTGAGTACACTGAGAGGTAACATTGTAAGTGTAAGAGGACCAAGACTGTTAAACTGCCTCCTAGTTGTCTTCAAGACCCCCTAACTGTCTCTCAAGATCGCTAGCTCTTCAAGACTCTAGCTATCATCCTTATTACCAGCAACCCTGAAGGTGGTTCACGACATCCCAGGAGCAGCGGATCCAGGTAAAGTCCGATTTGGCTGACAGGCAAGAATGAAATTTTTCTGGCCTAGGTTGGCAGCGGAAATTGCTAAGTACATGCATAAGTGTGTTGTCTGCCTCCAGTACTAAGGTACTGTCACCGGTCCTAACCCCATTATTAGGTATCCTATTACGCAGGAGCCCTGCGAGAGAACTTCCGTCGACCTGTTGACGAACTTCTCGACCTCAGAGAAGGGTAATAAACACCTGATAGTAATGGTGGATAACTTGACACAGGTACTGTGAACTAGTACCCATCCCTGATAAATATTCTCTGAGGATAATGTCTCCGTCGTACTTGCCCATGTGTCCTTCTGCCGGACAATGGGTCGGAGTTCATAAATGTCATAAAGCAGGATGTTTGCTCTAGATCTGACGTACATCAAGTGCCAGTAGGTGCACGTCATCCCGGTGCACGACGCGTGAGACGCCCCACTTCGCATTGTATGGCTATGACAAGCGTTTGCCCTATAAAATTCTCTTTGCCCCGCCTCAGCCCATATATGACATTGACAATGTCATGTCTTTCAGAGAGTACGAGAAAATCTCAAGAAAGCAGCAGATAATTTTACGTCTAATTGTAACGCTATTGCTAATGAGAGTCAGGTTGTATCAGGTTGCAAAGTAATGTTGCAAAATCCTATACACACCCCTAGTATGTATAAGCCACCTCAAATTTGTTGGTCCTTACCGTGTCCTCAGACAGCTCCACGGCAACAAGTTCCAGGTGAGGGAGATTGCCACAGGAGTGACCAAGGAAGCTCATCTTGACCACATGAAGGACAATGATAATGTACAAGCCGAGGTTAAGCTCACGAACGTGCGTTGCAAAGCCACAACCAGAGGACACTAGCGACAACCTGTCGCTAATATGACCAATGACTGTCCTCTTGGGCTCTCAGACCATAGGTCTAAGACCCAAGAGGTTCTGTCCCGGGTCTGAGACCCAGGACAGCAGTACATTTCGTGACATTGACACACCTATTGACTTGTCCGACTCTATACTGACTACACTGTCTTGCTGACATGGGCATCAGTACTATACATTGTATAGCCAGACAGTGGAGTCAGGGTGGACTACACCGAGTCAGGGTGGACTACACCGAGTCAGGGTGGACTACACCGAGTCAGGGTGGACTACACCGAGTCAGGGTGGACTACACCGAGTCAGGGTGGACTACACCGAGTCAGGGTGGACTACACCGAGTCAGGTGACTACACCGTGTACATATGTAATTTACGTTTTTCTAGGGGTACCCAAAGTAGTATTATAATATTTGCGTTATAATAGAACTGGAAGTTTGGTTCATGCAGCGTGTATTATCATAAGCCAGGGCAGTGCTGCCTTTGTATATCACACGACACACCCTAGGAACTGCTACTGTCAGTCATTGTTGACAGATGTGTGGATGGTTCAGTGTCCCTTGATGTTCAGACAAGCCTGATGTCTTCACAGCTCTGTGAACAACTTGTATGTAAGAAGAATTATGCTCTAGTGGTGTCCTGATGTCCCATGTATATAGGGGTAAGCCAAAGCCAGTCCCATGGTGAATGTATTTTTTCTGTCCTGCCCATCTGTGTTGTGTCGAGATGACCCAAGGTGCTTGGCCGAGCAAATGTGGACGGTAAACCTGCATGTTTGGTTCTCATATTCTCCTGTAGAGCAAGTTACTGTGTAGGCCTAGTTACTAAAATTCCCACCAGAGGTCAGTCATTGAAGAGGCCCATGCTGCCATGCCTCTCTCTACTCCTCAACCAGCGACTCTTCTGTCAGCACCTCTCCCAAGGACTGCCTCTGTATGTTCAATCTCTGCAGACTGCCGAACCAATTTATCCAGTAAAGAAGCTAATCTATGTCAGTATACTTTAACCCTCTACTAGCTACCCTAGCACACTTCTAACTGCTTACAACTCAAGTAAAACATCTTCAAGACCCCTTTAACTATCACTACCTGACTTCAAGACCCCCGGCTGTCTTCAAGACCCCTTCTGCCCTTCAAGACCCCTAGCTGTCTTCAAGACCCCTAACTGTCTTCAAAACCCCTATCTGTCTTAAAAACTCCTATCTGTCTTCAAAACCCCTATCTGTCTTAAAAACCCCTATCTGTTTTCAAAACCCCTAGCTGTCTTCAAAACATCTTAGCTGTCTTCAAAACCCCCTACCTGTCTTCAAAACCCCTAGCTGTCTTAAAAAAAACCTATCTGTCTTCAAAACCCCTAGCTGTCTTCAAAATCCCCTAGCTGTCTTCAAAAACCCCCGGGGTCTTCAAAAAAACCCCCGCTGTCTTCAAAAAAACCCCAGCTGTTTTCAAAAAACCCGGGGGTCTTCAAAAAACCCCCTTTTTGTCTTCAAAACTCCTAGCGGGGTTCAAAACCCCATAGCTGTCTTCAAAAAACCCCAGCTGTCTTCAAAACCCCTTTTCTGTCTTCAAAACCCCCCCTGTCTTCAAAACCCTTAACTGTCTTCCGCCCCTAGCTGTCTTCAAAAAACCCCATCTGTTTTCAAAACCCCCCGCTGTCTTCAAAAAAACTTAGCTGTCTTTTAAAACCCCCCCCCCGCCCCCCAAAAAACCCCAGCTGTCTTAAAAAAAACCATCTGTCTTCAAAAAAACCCCCCGCTGTCTTCAAAATCCCCTAGCTGTCTTCAAAACCCCCCGGGGTCTTTTTAAAACCCCCCGCTGTCCAAAACCCCCCCGCCTTTTTTTAAAAACCCCTAGCCGGTTTCAAAACCCCCCTCTGTCTTCAAAACTCCTAGCCGTCTTCAAAATCCCATTGGGGTCTTCAAAAAACCCCAGCTGTCTTCAAAAAACCCCAGCTGCTTCAAAACCCCTAGCCGTCTTCAAAAAACCCAATCATTTTTTAAAACCCCTAGCTGTTTTAAAACCCCCCGCTGTTTCAAAAAACCCCAGCTGTCTTCAAAACTCCTATCTGTCTTCAAAAAACCCCAGCTGCTTTAAAAAACCCAGCTGTCTTCAAAACCCCCCCCTGTCTTCAAAAACCCCCCGCTGTCTTCAAAACCCCTAGCTGTCTTTCAAAACCTCTACTGTCTTTAAAACCCCCCTCTGTCTTCAAAAAACCCCAGCTGTCTTCAAAACCCCTAGCTGTCTTCAAAACCCCTAGCTGTCTTCAAAACTCCTATCTGTCTTAAAAACCCCCCCAGCTGTCTTAAAACCCCCCAGCTGCCAAAACCCTAGCTGTCTTAAAAACCCCCCAGCTGTCTTAAAAACCCCCCCACCCGTTTTTTAAAACCCCTAGCTGTCTTCAAAACCCCTAGCTGTTTTAAAAAACCCCCCAGCTGTTTAAAAAACCCCACTTTCTTCAAACCCCCCATCTGTCTTCAAAACCCCTAGTTTCTTCAAAACCCCTAGCTGTCTTCAAAACCCCTAGCTGTCTTCAAAACCCCTGGGGTGTCTTAAAAACCCCCCATCTGTCTTAAAAACCCCCCACTTTTAAAAAACCCTATGTCTTCAAAAACCCTAGCTGTCTTCAAAAACCCCAGCTGTCTTAAAAAATCCTATCTGTCTTCAAAACGCCTAGCTGTCTTAAAAACCCCTAGCTGTCTTAAAAAACCCCAGCTTTTTTTTAAAACCCCTAGCTGTCTTAAAAAACCCCAGCTGTCTTCAAAACCCCAACTGTATTAAAAACCCCCCAACTGTCTTAAGACCTCTAACTGTCTTCAAAACCCCTATCTGTCTTAAAACCCCTAGCTGTCTTAAAACCCCTAGCGTTTTAAAAAACCCCTATGCAAAAAACCCCTTAGCTTTTTTCAAAACCCCTACTCCCCAAAAACCCTACTGTCTTAAAACCCCTACTGTTTAAAACCCCTAGCTGTTTCCCCAAAACCCCCCTTGTTTCAAAACCCCTAGCTGTCTTCAAACCCTGGTCTTAAAACCCCTAACTGCTTAAAACCCCTAACTGTTTTAAAAGACCCCTGGTCTTCAATACCCATCTTAAGACTCCTAGCTGTCTTCGGACCTCATAGCTGTCTTCAAGGGGAGTGGACAGACATCTAAAGTCAGTACCTGACCAGTTAGGCTGTGGTTCCTACTTGGTTTGGTGCAGCCAGCAAAAACGCCTGGTTGACAGAACAGCAAAAGAGTGGCCCCCGATCTGGTACCAAAACCGGGGGACGTCGACCCCGGATCCTTCTGCATGTAAACCATCTGTCTCTCTCTCTCTCTCTCTCTCTCTCTCTCTCTCTCTCTCTCTCTCTTTTTTTTCCCCCCCCCCCCCCCCCCCCCCCCCCACAACACACACACACACAACACACACAAAAAACACACACACAAAACACACACACACACCCCCCCCAAAAAAACCCACCCCCAAACCCCAAAAAAACCAAACAACAACCAAACCCCAACCAAACACCACCAAACCGGGGTTTAAACAACCGGTTTAAACAGGGGGCCCAAGAAAAGGGGATTTCAAGAAACCCAAAGGATCTTCAAGACAACCGGGGATCTTCAAGACACCAGGGTTTAAGAAACCGGGTCTTCAAGACACCGGGGACCCAAGACACCCCAAGGGGTTTCAAGACACGGGATTTCAAGAAACCAGGGATCTTCAAGAAAAAAACCCGGATCTTCAAGCATCCGGGGATTTCAAGAACCAGGGATTTTCCCAGAAAAACCGGGACCAAGAAAACCGTTTCAAAAACGGGATTTCAAGACACCGGGTTTTTCAAGACAACCGGGGATCTTCAAGAAAACCAGGGATTTAAGACATCCAGGTCTTCAAAAAACCGGGATTTCAAGACAACCAGGGATCTTCAAGACAACCAGGGATCTTCAAGAAAACCAGGGATCTTCAAGACAACCAGGGATCTTCAAGAAAACCAGGGACTTCAAGACAACCGGGGATTTTCCCAAGACATCCGGGGATCTTCAAGACAACCAGAGATCTTCAAGACACCAGGATCTTCAAGACAACCAGGGACCTTCAAGACAACCAGGGATCTTCAAGACAACCAGGGATCTTCAAGACAACCAGGGATCTTCAAGACAACCAGGGATCTTCAAGACAACCAGGGATCTTCAAGACAACCAGGGATCTTCAAGACAACCAGGGATCTTCAAGACAACCAGGGATCTTCAAGACAACCAGGGATCTTCAAGACATCCAGGGATCTTCAAGACAACCAGGGATCTTCAATACAACCAGGGATCTTCAAGACAACCAGGGATCTTCAAGACAACCAGGGATCTTCAAGACAACCAGGGATCTTCAAGACAACCAGGGATCTTCAAGACAACCAGGGATCTTCAAGACAACCAGTGATCTTCAAGACATCCAGGGGTCTTCAAGACATCCAGGGGTCTTCAAGACAACCAGGGATCTTCAAGACATCCAGGGGTCTTCAAGACATTCAGGGATCTTCAAGACAGCCAGGGATCTTCAAGACATCCAGGGATCTTCAAGACAGCCAGGGATCTTCAAGACATCCAGGGATCTTCAAGACATCCAGGGATCTTCAAGACATCCAGGGATCTTCAAGACAGCCAGGGATCTTCAAGACATCCAGGGATCTTCAAGACAGCCAGGGATCTTCAAGACATCCAGGGATCTTCACGACAGCCAGGGATCTTCAAGACATCCAGGGATCTTCAAGACAGCCAGGGATCTTCAAGACATCCAGAGATCTTCAAGACAGCCAGGGATCTTCAAGTCATCCAGGGATCTTCAAGACAGCCGGGGATCTTCAAGACAACCGGGGATCTTAAAACAGCAATGGATCTTCAAGACATCCAAGGATCTTCAAGACATCCAGGGATCTTCAAGACAGCCAGGGATCTTCAAGACAACCAGGATCTTCAAGACAGCCAGGGATCTTCAAGACATCCAGGGATCTTCAAGACAGCCAGTGATCTTCAAGACAGCCAGGGATCTTCAAGACATCCAGGGATCTTCAAGACATCCAGGGATCTTCAAGACAGCCAGGGATCTTCAAGACATCCAGGGATCTTCAAGACATCCAGGGATCTTCAAGACAGCCAGGGATCTTCAAGACAACCAGGGATCTTCAAGACAGCCAGGGATCTTCAAGACATCCAGGGATCTTCAAGACAGCCAGGGATCTTCAAGACATCCAGGGATCTTCAAGACAGCCAGGGATCTTCAAGACAACCAGGGATCTTCAAGACAACCAGGGATCTTCAAGACAGCCAGGGATCTTCAAGACAGCCAGGGATCTTCAAGACAGCCAGGGATCTTCAAGACATCCAGGGATCTTCAAGACAGCCAGGGATCTTCAAGACAGCCAGGGATCTTCAAGACAGCCAGGGATCTTCAAGACAACCAGAGGTTTTGAAGGCAACTAGGGGGGTGGGGTGGCAGTCTATGTCCGTGATCATTTAAATTGTTGCATAAAAATGGGTATAAAGTCTGAAATAACACATACAGAGTCTGTCTGGATAGAATTTTCACAGGGTTGTGAAAAATTTATTTTAGGCGTGATTTACCGTCCTCCAAACTTTGATAGGGAACAAGGGAGACTACTCTGGGGGGGAAATTGTTAAGGCCACAAGGCACGATAACGTAGTAATTCTAGGGGACTTTAACTTTAGTCAGATTAATTGGAATTTCTTGTCAGGGAATTTAGAATCTAACGACTTTTTAGAAGTAGTTCAGGATTGTTTTTTGAAGCAGTTTGTAACAGAACCTACAAGGGGAAATAACCTACTTGATTTGGTTCTGGCAAACAAGGAAACTCTTCTTATTAATTTAGAAATTACAGAGGAACTCGGCTCAAGCGACCACAAGTCAATTACCTTTAGCATTGAATGGATGTATGATAGTAGGGATAATTTAGTAACGGTCCCAGATTTTCGCTTAGCAGATTACAATGGGCTTAGAGAACACTTATCATCTGAGGACTGGGGTAACGAAGAGAGCTATCAATATGACAGTTTTCTTAACACTTTACAGGCTGCCCAAAGAACATTTATCCCATATAAAAAATTAGATCAAGTAGAAATGACCCAAAATGGATGAATAATAGGCTCAAATATCTTTTAGGGAAGAAGAAATGAATTTATAGGGGTATCAAAAGAGGTGAGGGTCATCTTATAAATCAGTATACTGACATTAAGAGGGACGTTAAGAAGGGGATAAGAAAAGCTAAATTGGACTATGAAATTAAAGTTGCTAGGGATTCAAAACTAACCCTAAAAGTTTTCCAGGTTTATAGAACAAAGTTAGAGATAAGATAGGTCCCTTAAAAATAACTCTGGGCATCTTACTGACAAGGAGAATGATATGTGCTCTATTTTTAATAATTATTTTCTCTCGGTTTTCACACAGGAAGACACTAATAATATCCCAGTAATTAATTGTTATAGTGGCCCTGAAGAAGATAAATTATGTAATATCACAGTCACTAGCGAAATGGTTATGAAACAACTAGACCGACTGAAACAAAATAAATTGCCGGGTCCTGATGAGCATTTTGCAAGGTTAGTTTGATATCTTTATTATGCACCCCATACCCATCCTGTGGGCAAGGGTTCTTAAGGAATGCAAAAAGGAACTCTGTGAACCATTAACAAACATTTTTAATCTATCTCTTCAAACAGGTGTAGTGTCTGATATGTGGAAGATGGGGACAAGGCGTTACCGTCAAATTACCGCCCAATAAGCCTAACCTCAATTGTTGGTAAATTACTAGAGTCAATTATAGCTGATATCAAAGAAGCCATCTTGATAACCATAATTTGATTAATGATACCCAGCATGGATTCACGAGGGCCGTTCCTGCCTATCTAATTTATTAACCTTCTTCAGTAAAGCTTTTGAGGCTGTTGATCACGATAAAGAATTCGATATTGTTTATTTAGAGACTATTAAAGAAAGTAGCAGCTCATGGCATTGGGGAAAAGTATTATCATGGATCAGTCATGGCTCACGAACAGGAAGCAGAAAGTGTGCATAAATGGGGTTAAATCGAATGGGGATCTGTAAAAGTGGAGTTCCACAGGGATCAGTCTTTGGCCGTCGTTGTTTAATATATATCAATGACCTTGATGAGGGGAAATTTCTGTGATATGAGAAATTCGCCGACGACACGAAGATAGGTAGGATAATTGATTCAAACATAGATGTCATAGAACTTCAGGAAGATTTAGACAAACTTAATTCGTGGTCAGAAAAGTGGCAGATGCAGTTCAGTGTAAATAAATGCAAGGTTCTGAAGCTAGAGTGTCCATAACCCAAGCACTTTCAAGTTAAATAATAATGTAGAACTTAGCCATACAGATTGCGAAAAGGACTTGGGGTTATGGTAAGCAGCAACCTTAAACCAAGAGAGCAATGCATAAGTGTACGTAATAAGGCAAACAGATTACTGGGATTTATATCAAGAAGTGTTAGCAACAGAAGTCCAGAGGTTATATTACAGCTTTATACATCATTAGTAAGGCCTCACCTAGATTATACAGCTCAGTTCTGGTCTCCATTTTACAGAATGGATATAAATTCGTTAGAAACATTCACGTAGAATGACAAAGTTAATTCATATCATTAGAAATCTTCCGTATGAAGAAAGATTGAAGACCCTTAAATTACATTCACTTGTAAGACGAAGAATGAGGGAAGACATGATCGAAGTGTATAAGTGGAAGATGGGTATTAACAAAGGGGATATAAATAAAGTCTTGAGAATATCTCTTAAAGAGAGAACCCGCAGTAATGGATTCAAATAGGGTAGTTGATGAGTGGAACAGTCTGCCTAGTAGGGTTATTGAGGCTAAAACCTTGGGTAGTTTCAAATTTAGGTTGGACAAATACATAAATGAGAGGGGTTGGATTTGACTGGGTCTTGCACATGGGAAAATTGAATTTTCAGAGCTTATTGCTTGGGTAGCATTGTAAATTGGGTTGGGCTAATATCCTGTTAGTGGGATGGATTGTGAAGGACCTGCCTAGTATGGGCCAACAGGCGTGCTGCAGTGTTCCTCCTTTCTTATGTTCTTATGTCTTGAAGACTGCTAGAGGTCTTGAAGACAGCCTTGTTGCCTTGAAGGCAACAACGTTGTCTTGAAGACTCATAGCGGTCTTGAAGACAACCAAGGGTCTTGAAGACAACCAAGGGTCTTGAAGACAACCAGGGGTCTTGAAGACAACCAAGGGTCTTGAAGACAACCAGGGGTCTTGAAGACAACCAAGGTCTTGAAGACAACCAAGGGTCTTAAAGACAACCAAGGGTCTTGAAGACAACCAGGGGTCTTGAAGACAACCAAGGGTCTTGAAGACAACCAAGGGTCTTGAAGACAACTAGGGGTCTTGAAGACAACCAAGGGTCTTGAAGACAGCCAGAGGTCTTGAAGACAACCAAGGGTCTTGAAGACAGCCAAGGGTCTTGAAGACAACCAAGGGTCTTGAAGACAACAAAGGGTCTTGAAGATATCCAGGCGTCTTGAAGATAGCCAGGGTTCTATTGATAATCCCCCTTATGTGTGCTGGGAGGCAATTGAACAGCTTTGGGCCCTTGATACTTATTGTGTTGTCTCTCAGTGTACTCGTGGCGCCCCTGCTTGTCATTGGGGGAATGTTGCTTCTCCTACCCAGTCTTTTGCTTTCGTAGGGAGTGATTTTCGTGTACAGATTTGGGACTAGTCTCTCTAGGATTTTCCAAGTGTATATTATCATGTATCTTTCTCGCCTGTGTTCCAAGGAGCACAAGTCAAGGGATTTCAACTGTTCCCAGTAATTTAGGTGCTCTATCGTACTTATAAGTGCAGTGAAAGTTTTCTATATATTCTCCAGGTCAACAATTTTTCCTGCCTTGGAAGAGTCAGTTAGTGTACATCAATATTCCAGCCTAGAGAGAACAAGCGATTTGAAGAGAACCATCATGGGCTTGGCGTCCCTAGTTTTGAAGGTTCTCATTATCACTTTTCTAGCAGATGTGATAGATACATTGATGTGATCTTTTAAAGTGAGATCCTCTGTTATTATCTCTCCATGGTTGTAGTGGTGACACTACCATGGTTGTAGTGGTAACACCACCATGGTTGTAGTGGTGACACCACCATGGTTGTAGTGGTGACACCACCATGGTTGTAGTGGTGACACCACCATGGTTGTAGTGGTGACACCACCATGGTTTTAGTGGTAACACCACCATGGTTGTAGTGGTAACACCACCATGGTTTTTTGAAATTTTTTTTGGAATTTTTTGACTGGGAATTTAGAATCTAACGACTTCTTAGATGTAGTTCAAGATTGTTTTTTGAAGCAGTTTGTGACAGAACCTACAAGGGGAAATAACCTGCTTGACTTAGTTCTGGCAAACAAGGAAACCCTTGTTAATAATTTAGAAATTACAGAGGAACTCGGCGCAAGCGACCACAAATCAATTACCTTTGGCATTGAATGGAAGTTTCATAGTACGAATAACTCAGTAACGGTCCCAGATTTTCGCTTAGCAGATTACAATGGACTTAGAGAACACTTATCATCTGTGGACTGGGGTAATGAAGATAGCTATCAATATGACAGTTTTCTGAACACTATACATGCTGCCCAAATAACATTTATCCCATATAAAGAAATTAGATCGAATAGAAATGACCCAAAATGGATGAATAATAGGCTCAAATATCTTTTAGGGCAGAAGAAAGGAGTTTATAGGCGTATCAAAAGAGATGAGGGTCATCTTATGAGTCAGTATATTGACATTAAGAGGGACGTTAAAAGGGGATAAGAAAAGCTAAACGGGACTACGAAATTAAAGTTGCTAGGGATTCGAAACTAACCCAAAAGTTTTTTTCAGGTGTATAGAACAAAGTTAGAGATAAGATAGGTCCCCTTAAAAATAATTATGGGTATCTTACTGACAAAGAGAATGAAATGTGCTCTATTTTTAATAATTATTTTCTCTCGGTTTTCACTCAGGAAGACATTAATAATATCCCAAGAATTAGGTATTTTAGTGGGCCTGAAGAAGATAAATTATGTAGTATCACAGTCACTAGCGAAAAGGTTATCAAACAGATAGACCGTTTGAAGCAAAATAAATCGCCAGGCCCTGATGAGCTTTTTTCAAGGGTTCTTAAGGAATGCAAAATAGAACTCTGTGAACCCTTAACTAACATTTTTAACCTATCTCTTCAAACAGGTGTAGTGCCGGATACGTGGAAGATGGCTAATGTAATTCCTATTTTTAAAGCAGGGGACAAGTCGTTACCATCAAATTACCGCCCAATAAGTCTAACATCAATTGTAGGCAAATTACTAGAGTCGATTATAGCTGATAACATAAGAAGCCATCTCGATAGGCATAATTTGATTAATGATACTCAGCATGGATTCACCAGGGGCCGTTCCTGCCTAACTAATTTGTTAACTTTTTCAGTGGGGCTTTTGAGGCAGTTGATAATGATAAAGAATTCGATATCGTTTATTTGGATTTTAGTAAGGCTTTTGATAGAGTACCACATCAGAGACTGTTAAAGAAAGTGGCTGCTCATGGCATTGGGGGAAAAGTGTTTTCATGGATCGAGTCATGGCTCACCAATAGGAAGCAGAGGGTGTGCATAAATGGGGTTAAATCGGAGTGGGGATCTGTAACAAGTGGCGTTCCTCAGGGATCGGTTTTGGGCCCGTTGTTGTTTATAATATATATAAATGACCTTGACGAGGGAATTTCTAGTGATATGAGCAAATTCGCTGATGACACGAAGATAGGTAGGATAATCGATTCAGACGTAGATGTCAGTGAACTACAGGAGGATTTAGACAAACTCAATTCCTGGTCAGAAAAATGGCAGATGCAGTTCAATGTAGATAAATGCAAAGTTCTAAAGCTCGGGAGTGTCCATAACCCAAGCACTTATAAGTTAAATAACGTAGAACTTAGCCATACAGATTGCGAGAAGGACTTGGGGGTGATGGTAAGCAGCAACCTTAAACCAAGACAACAATGCCTAAGCGTACGTAATAAGGCAAATAGATTACTGGGATTTATATCAAGAAGTGTTAGCAACAGAAGTCCAGACGTTATATTACAGCTTTATACATCATTAGTAAGGCCTCACCTAGATTACGCAGCTCAGTTCTGGTCTCCATATTACAGAATGGACATAAATTCGTTAGAAAACATTCAGCGTAGAATGACTAAATTAATACATAGCATTAGAAATCTTCCTTACGAAGAAAGATTGAAGACCCTTAAATTACATTCACTTGTAAGACGTAGAATGAGGGAGACATGATCGAGGTATACAAGTGGAAAATGGGTATTAACAAAGGGGATATAAATAAGGTCTTGAGGGTATCTCTCCAAGAGAGAACCCGCAATAATGGATTCAAGTTAGATAAGTTTAGATTTAGAAAGGATATAGGAAAGTATTGGTTTGGAAATAGGGTAGTTGATGAATGGAACAGTCTGCCTAGTAGGGTTATTGAAGCAAGGACCTTGGGTAGTTTTAAATTTAGGTTGGATAAATTCATGAGTGAAAGGGGTTGGATTTGAGTGGGAATTGCACATGAGTAAATAAAATTATCAAAGCTTATTTTTGGGTAGCATTGAAAATTAGGTTGAACAAATATTCTGTTGGTGGGATGGAATGTGAAGGACCTGCCTAGAATGGGGCAAAGAGGCCTGCTGCAAATATTCTCCTTTCTTATGTTCTTATGATTGCTAGGGGTTCTCCTTCTTGCTTAATGGGCCACAGGCCTGCTGCAGTGTTCTCCTTCTTATGTTCCTTGTATTAGGTATTCTCACCTTGAACCTTCTTGTCATGTTTTTTATAGTTCTTGATATGAGTAGTCACACGTGAATTTTCATTTTTCATAGTGGTTTCTTGCATATATATATATATATATATATATATATATATATATATATATATATATATATATATATATATATATATATATATATATATATATATATATATATATATATATATATATTTTGGGTAGTTTCAAATTTAGGTTGGATAAATTCATGAGTGAGAGGGGTTGGATTTGAGTGGGACTCGCGCATGAGTGGGTAGAATTGTCAAAGCTTATTTCTTGGGTAGCATTGAAAATTGGGTTGAGCAAATATTCTGTTAGTGGGACGGATTGTGAAGGACCTGCCTAGTATGGGCCAACAGGCCTGCTGCAGTGTTCCTCCTTTCTTATGTTCTTATGTTCTTATGTAGCGGTAACACCACCATGGTTGTAGTGGTGACACCACAATGGTTGTAGTGGTGACACCACCATGGTTGTAGTGGTGACACCACCAGGGTTGTAGTGGTGACACCACCAGGGTTGTAGTGGTAACACCACCATGGTTGTAGTGGTGACACAACAATGGTTGTAGTTGTGACACAATCATGGTTGTAGTGGTGACACAATCATGGTTGTAGGTGTAACACAACCATAGTTGTAGTGGTAATACTACCATGGATGTAGTGGTAACACCACCATGGTTGTAGTGGTGACACAACCATGGTTGTAGTGGTAATGCCACCATGGTTGTAGTGGGAATACAACCATGGTTACAGTGGTAACACCACCATGGCTGTAGTGGGGACATAACCATGGTTGTAGTGATGACAACCATGGTAGTAGTGGTGACACCACCATGGTTGTAGTGGGGACACAACCATGGTTGTAGTGATGACAACCATGGTTGTAGTGATGACAACCATGGTTGTAGTGATGACAACCATGGTTGTAGTGGTGACACCAACATGTTTGTAGTGGTAACACCATCATGGCTCTAGTGGTGACACGACCATGGTTGTAATGGTGACACCACCATGGTTGTAGGGGTAACACCACCATGATTGTAGTGGTGACAACCATGGTTGTAATGCTGACACCATCATGGTTGTAGTGGTAACACTACCATGGTTGTAGTGGTAACACAACCATGCTTGAGCTTGATTTGACCTGAGCGTCGGTTAGATGGGGAAGGAAGAAGGATGGGTAAGGATGGAAATTGGGAAATAGGTGGGAGGGGGGAGGGGGAGGTTAGGGTTGTAAAGGTAAGTGGCCTATCCACTTTGGCGCAACATAATAAGTGTGTGTGTATGTAGAGTTATACATAAGTAAATTTTGGGTGTAGTGGTGACGTAACCATGGTTGTAGTGGTAACACCACCATGGTTGTACTGGTGACACCACCATGGTTGTACTGGTGACACCACCATGGTTGTAGTGATAACACCAGCATGGCTCTAGTGGTGACACAACCATGGTTGTAATGGTGACACCAGCATGGTTGTAGTGGTAACACCACCATGGTTGTAGTGGTGACAACCATGGTTGTAATGGTGACACCATCATGGTTGTAGTGGTGTCACAACCATGGTTGTAGTGGTAACACCACCATGGTTGTAGTGGTGTCACAACCATGGTTGTAGTGGTAACACCACCATAGTTGTAGTGGTGACAACCATGGTTGTAGTGGTACCACCATGGTTGTAGTGGTAACACCACCATGTTTGTAGTTGTGACACCACCATGGTTGTAGTGGTGACACCACCATGGCTGTAGTGGCGACACCACCATGGTTGTACTGGCGACACCACCATGGTTGTAGTGGTGACACCACCATGGCTGTAGTGGCGACACCACCATGGTTGTAGTGGTAACACCACCATGGTTGTAGTGGTAACACCACCATGGTTGTAGTGGTGACACTACCATGGTTGTAGTGGCGACACAACCATGGTTGTAGTGGGGACACCACCATGGCTGTAGTGGCGACACAACCATGGTTGTAGTGGGGACACCACCATGGTTGTAGTGGCGACACAACCATGGTTGTAGTGGGGACATCACCATGGCTGTAGTGGCGACATAACCATGGTTGTAGTGGTGACACCACCATGGCTGTAGTGGCGACACCACCATGGTTGTAGTGGTAACACCACTATGGTTGTAGTGGTGACACCATCATGGTTGTAGTGGCGACACAACCATGGTTGTAGTGGGGACACCACCATGGCTGTAGTGGCGACACCACCATGGTTGTAGTGGTAACACCACCATGGTTGTAGTGGTGACACCACCATGGCTGTAGTGGCGACACAACCATGGTTGTAGTGGGGACACCACCATGGCTGTAGTGGCGACACAACTATGATTGTATTGGGGACACCACCATGATTGTATTGGGGACACAATACAATGAACTCCCACAAAAAGTCAACCCACAATTCTATGCCTTAGGACCCGTTGTAGGAGACTGTACCTACCTTACTCAGAAAATCCTTCAGTGTGACTAGGTCCTGCAGTAGCTATGTCCTTCAAATATATATCCTACGTCCACTCTGCGTAGGAGCACACACACGACACTAGGACCTAGCTCTTGGTTCCTACTTGTTCTTTCTAACACTTGGGTTCAAAATTTCTAGCACGGGGTTTTGAATATCGTGAGCAATTTGACAGGGGTTGTTGGATAGGACCCACTCCTTAGATGCTAGATTTAGAGGGGTCCCACCTCCTTAGAAGTCAAAATCAGAGGGCCTCACCCCTTTAGACGTCGGAATCAGAGGGGTCGCACTCTTGAGACGTCAGTCAGAGGGCCCCACCCCTTTACACGTCGAAATCCGAAGGCCCCACCCTTTAGACGTCAGAGTGTGAGGGCCCCACCCCTTTAGATGTCACAGTCAGAGGGCCCCACCCCTTTAGACGTCACAGTCAGAGGGCCTACCTCCTTAAACGTCAGAATTAGAGGGGCCAACCCTTTTAGAAGTCAAAATCAGAGGGCCCACCTTAGAATCAGTGGGGTCCACCTCCTTAGACGTGAAAATCAGAGGGCCCACGTCAGAATTAGAGGGGCCCACGTCAGAATCTAAAGAATCCACCTCCTTAGACGTCAAAAGCAGAGGATCCACGTCAGAATTAGAGGGGCCCCACGTCAGAATTAGAGGGGTCCCACGTCAGAATCAGAGGGGCCCACCACCTCAGACGTTGGCTGGAGACGGGGTGGGTGCCCCCCTAGTGACGCGGGCGTAGGACTCCTGAAGGTAAGATTTTCCCTTGGTCAATACTCTGACAGGAAGATAGGCGCGGCCTGCCCTTTCCAATTGCCCTTCTTCACTACCTTAGTTACTTCATGGTGGGCACGCTGGGGGCCCCTGAGGGCAGCGCAGGGTATGGCCAGACTGCTGGTAAGTACCCCAGGGTGGTCGAAAGTACCCCAGGGTGGTAGTAAGTACCCTAGGGTGGTGGTTAATATTCCAGGGACGTCGTGAGAAGGAATCGAGGTTTGGGATTTAAAATACACGTCCCTGGGGGTTTTAGGGACGCCCTGTGTCCCTACACTACACACTGGGTGGCAGGGCAACACTCCCTGTAGCGGCACACACACTAGGGGAAAAGCTGCGCGTCTTTTCCGAGCGGTAAATTGCGCGCAGCGCAGAGTAGGAATAGGCAAGAGGAGCAGGCTTTAGTAGGGCCGTCAAGGGTGACCCTGCCTCGCTCCACTTATCACTCCCCTTGTCCCTGAGACCCTGGCATCCTCCACCTGCCCCTGAGAATGTATCTCAGCTGGAACAACACACGGTCATGGGTAGTTCACAGCCGCGCACTGTGGCACTGTGTGTAGCGCAGCACCTGGGCAGGCCCCGGGCGCGGCCGAACTGAACCTCTGCCATACTTCTGGCACCGCTAGGCGCACCTGCGCCTGGCACCCTCCTTAGAGTGCCACATTCGCCAGGCTATCGTTTAGCTATGCGTTGTCCACGCATGATATACCCCCACGCTATTTAGATATATTTTTAGGCGCTTTTCAAGGTAGATATTGATGGCTTGGTCGATGGAGATTTGGCTTAAAGGTCTGAAATATGTCTTGGTCAGGTTGTGGTTCGCCATTGATGGTGGTAACTGTAAGGGGCTCTGGTGCCACTGCTAGGCTGGCACCGCAGCTCTCACGGCACCCACAGTGCCAGGCCCCCCTCACACAACCAACCTGTTCCACACCTACACACTCACACACACACTCACACACATGCACACACATGCGGGGCCAGGAGCTATGACTCGACCCCTGCAACCACAACTAGGTGAGTACACACAGACCATCTCTATCATACACTACAACCTCCCTGACTCTATGGGACTCTCTCTCTTAGTACTTAGTACTCTCTCTCAGTACTTTGAGTACAAGAAGATATCTTCTGAGAGTAGAATAGTCCATCCTGAGAGATAGTAATTCTCGACAGTAATTCCAGTACTGCTGGAAGGTAACGTTGAACTATCGTAGTTACTGAGCCATAGTGGAATACTGGACGATGATAACTGCTATTGGAAGATAACTATCGCAGTTACTGAGCCATAGTGGACGATATCCTCATGGCCCTGGAATCCATCATGGCTCCCATTTCTTCATGGCCCATGGCCCTCCGGGGAAAACAGTAAACACCAACAGATTAAAATCTATCAAGATCATTCAACAAATTCCCGTTGCTCTAAGCTGACCCCTTGATACCGTACCTAGTTACGACCCACCTGCCCTAAGCTGACTCCTTGATACCGTACCTAGTTACAACCTACCTGCCCTAAGCTGACCCCTTGATACCGTACCTAGTTACGACCCACCTGCTCTAAGCTGACCCCTTGATACCGTACCTAGTTACAACCCACCTGCCCTAAGCTGACCCCTTGATACCGTACCTAGTTACGACCCACCTGCTCTAAGCTGACCCCTTGATACCGTACCTAATTACGACCCACCTGCCCTAAGCTGACTCCTCGATACCGTACCTAGTTACGACCCACCTGCTCTAAGCTGACTCCTCGATACCGTACCTAGTTACGACCCACCTGCTCTAAGCTGACCCCTTGATACCGTACCTAGTTACAACCCACCTGCCCTAAGCTGACCCCTTGATACCGTACCTAGTTACGACCCACCTGCTCTAAGCTGACTCCTTGATACCGTACCTAGTTACGACCCACCTGCTCTAAGCTTCTGTTTATCCTATACCGTTATCTGCTTACCGTTGCTCCCAAGGGGCCAGCGTGCCCCCCCCCCGGCACTGTTGTGGCAACAGGGAACAGATAAAGTGCTAGATTATCTAACATTTCTTGGCATTAAATCAAAGGTGAATGGCACTTTCTTACTACGACACTTTCTTACTATGGCACTTTCTTATTATGGCACTTTCTTACTATGGCACTTTCTTATTATGGCACTTTCTACTATGGCACTTTATTACTATGGCACTTTCTTACTATGGTACATTCCTACTATGGCACTTTCTACTATGGCACTTTTATGGCACTAGGTACTAGTTAGGTTAGACGAGGTACTAGTTACAAAAAAATACTAGATACTCACCTAATTATGGTTGCAGGGGTCGAGTCACATCTCCTGACCCCGCCTCTTCACTGGTCACTACTAGGTCCACTCCCTGCTCCATGAGTTTCATCATACCTCGTCTTAAAGCTATGTATGGTTCCTGCCTCCACTACCTCACTTTCCAGACTATTCCACTTCCTGACAACTATGGCTAAAGAAATACTTCCTAACATCCCTGTGACTCATCTGAGTCTTCAACCAGTGCTGTTTCTGGTATATGTGAATGACATGACGGAAGGGATATGCTCAGAAATGTCCTTGTTTCCAGATGATGTGAAACTAATGGGGAGAACTAAGGGGTATGTCCTACGAGGAGAGGTTAAGGGAACTAAGGGGTATGTCCTACGAGGAGAGGTTAAGGGAACTAAGGGGTATGTCCTACGAGGAGAGGTTAAGGGAACTCAACCTGACGACACTGGAGGACAGGGGGGACATGATAACGACAAATAAAATACTGAAAGGAATTGTCAAGGTGGACATAGACAGGCTGTTCCAGAGATGTGACACAGCAACAAGGGGACACAACTGGAAGTTGAAGACTCAGATGAATGACAGGGATGTTAGGAAGCATTTCTTCAGTCACAGAGTTGTCAGGAAGTGGAACAATCTGGAGAATGATGTAGTGCAGGCAGGATCCATACATAGCTTTAAGAAGAGGTATGATAAAGCTCATAAAGCAGAGAGTGACCTAGTAGTGACTAGTGAAGAGGCGGATCCAGGAACTGTGAATCGACCCTTATAACCATAAATAGGTGAATACACTTAGACAAATGTATCTCTCAGTGTATACACACTGAGGGGTGTATATCTCAATATAACAATAATAATAATAATAATGTTTATTTCTACCAGTACATGATACAACTTATACAGACTATAGCTGACATCAATGACATACTATATAATAAGTCCCTGGTTATGTAGAGCATTTCCCGCAACTTAGGTCAATTTTGTACCAGAATGCGACCCACACCAGTCACCTAACACCCAGGTACCTACTTACTGCCATCCTTGACAATGTTGCACCAGTTAAAGAGGTTAGGATTAAACGAAGAACTGAACCCTGGATAACTGTACAGATATTAGATAAAATGAAATTCAGGGATCAGTTGCTAAGAAAAATTAATGCAAACAGAGAGGATATTGCAGCGCTAAGCCTTCACTATGTTCCTTAGTGGAACATAGTGCAGAGGCTTATAAAAGGCGCAAAGGCAAGACACTATTGCTCAAAAATCGAAGAGTACAAGAATAACCCTAGAAAGCTCTGGCAACAACTCAAACAGTTGGGGTATAGCCATAAACCCGTAGATAGATCTAACATAGTTCTAAATGTTGATAACGAGGTATGCCACGAAACAACTAAAGTGTCAAATTGTTTTAATTCATACTACACAACTGTGGCATCAACACTAGTAAGTAAGCTACCAGCTGCATCAAATACCTTTAACACAGACTCTGATAAGTTTAAAACATACTACACCAATAAAGGGGTAACTCCAAACAGTTGTCAACTAGTAAGTGTATCTCATGACTTCGTGCAAAAAGAACTAAGCAGGTTAAACCCAATTAAGAGCACCGACCCAGATAACATCCCGTCTAAGTTGCTAAAAGATGGTGCCTCTGAACTGGCACTCCCCATTGCTCACATAATAAATTTGTCCATCCAAAATTCTAGAGAGGGGTCAAGTAGTTAAGTATCTTAATGACAACAACATTCTTGCCAGTCAGGGTCCAGGAGATCTTACTCGACGACCGACACCTCACTCATTAATCTGATGGACTACCTGGGAACTTAAATATTGCTAGGGAATATCATAGGTATGGTGACAGACTTGCGAGACGCCTTCGATACTGTCAACCACAATATATTATGTAAGACACTACAAGCTATTGGAATAGGTTCTGTAGTCTGGTTTAAGTCCTACTCGGGAAACAAGAACCAAATAGTCAAGACCAACAACACAGAATCAGAACCCCTGCTGATAGCATGTGGTGTTCCCCAAGGTAGTATTCAGGGTCCCTTATTGTTCCTGTTATGCGAATAACATGGCCATCAGTGTCAAGTGTAAGGTTCTGTTGTGTGCAGATGACACTGGTCTGTTAGTGTCAGGTAAAGACCCACAAGACACAGCTAATGTACTATCACTAGAACTAGAGTCCTGCAGTTGTACTATCACTAGAACTAGAGTCCTGCAGTTGTACTATCACTAGAACTAGAGTCCTACAGTTGTACTATCACTAGAACTAGAGTCCTGCAGTTGTACTATCACTAGAACTAGAGTCCTGCACCTGTACTATCACTAGAACAATAGTCCTGCAGTTGTACTATCACTAGAACTAGAGTCCTGCAGTTGTACTATCACTAGAACTGGAGTCCTGCAGTTGTACTATCACTAGAACTAGAGTCCTGCAGTTGTACTATCACTAGAACTAGAGTCTTGCAGTTGTACTATCACTAGAACTAGAGTCCTGCAGTTGTACTATCACTAGAACTAGAGTCCTGCAGTTGTACTATCACTAGAACTAGAGTCCTGCAGTTGTACTATCACTAGAACTAGAGTCCTGCAGTTGTACTATCACTAGAACTAGAGTCCTGCAGTTGTACTATCACTAGAACTAGAGTCCTGCAGTTGTACTATCACTAGAACTAGAGTCCTGCAGTTGTACTATCACTAAAACTAGAGTCCTGCACCTGTACTATCACTAGAACTAGAGTCCTGCAGTTGTACTATCACTAGAACTAGAGTCTTGCAGTTGTACTATCACTAGAACTAGAATCCTGCACCTGTACTATCACTAGAACTAGAGTCCTGCAGTTGTACTATAACTAGAACTAGAGTTCTCCAGTTGTACTATCACTAGAACTAGAGTCTTGCAGTTGTACTATCACTAGAACTAGAGTCCTGCAGTTGTACTATCACTAGAACTAGAGTCTTGCAGTTGTACTATCACTAGAACTAGAGTCCTGCAGTTGTACTATCACTAGAACTAGAGTCCTGCAGTTGTACTATCACTAGAACTAGAGTCCTGCAGTTGTACTATCACTAGAACTAGAGTCCTGCAGTTGTACTATCACTAGAACTAGAGTCCTGCAGTTGTACTATCACTAGAACTAGAGTCCTGCACCTGTACTATCACTAGAACTAGAGTCCTGCAGTTGTACTATCACTAGAACTAGAGTCTTGCAGTTGTACTATCACTAGAACTAGAGTCCTCCACCTGTACTATCACTAGAACTAGAGTCCTGCAGTTGTACTATAACTAGAACTAGAGTTCTGCAGTTGTACTATCACTAGAACTAGAGTCCTACAGTTGTACTATCACTAGAACTAGAGTCCTACAGTTGTACTATCACTAGAACTAGAGTCCTGCAGTTGTACTATCACTAGAACTAGAGTCTTGCAGTTGTACTATCACTAGAACTAGAGTCTTGCAGTTGTACTATCACTAGAACTAGAGTCCTACAGTTGTACTATCACTAGAACTAGAGTCCTGCAGTTGTACTATCACTAGAACTAGAGTCCTGCAGTTGTACTATAACTAGAACTAGAGTTCTGCAGTTGTACTATCACTAGAACTAGAGTTCTGCAGTTGTACTATCACTAGAACTAGAGTCCTGCAGTTGTACTATAACTAGAACTAGAGTCTTGCAGTTGTACTATCACTAGAACTAGAGTCCTGCACCTGTACTATCACTAGAACTAGAGTCCTACAGTTGTACTATCACTAGAACTAGAGTCCTGCAGTTGTACTATCACTAGAACTAGAGTCCTGCAGTTGTACTATAACTAGAACTAGAGTTCTGCAGTTGTACTATCACTAGAACTAGAGTCCTGCAGTTGTACTATCACTAGAACTAGAGTCCTTCAGTTGTACTATCACTAGAACTAGAGTCCAGCAGTTGTACTATCACTAGAACTAGAGTCTTGCAGTTGTACTATCACTAGAACTAGAGTCCTGCAGTTGTACTATCACTAGAACTAGAGTCCTGCAGTTGTACTATCACTAGAACTAGAGTCTTGCAGTTGTACTATCACTATAACTAGAGTCCTGCAGTTGTACTATCACTAGAACTAGAGTCCTGCAGTTGTACTATCACTAGAACTAGAGTCCTGCAGTTGTACTATCACTAGAACTAGAGTCCTGCAGTTGTACTATCACTAGAACTAGAGTCCTGCAGTTGTACTATCACTAGAACTAGAGTCCTGCAGTTGTACTATCACTAGAACTAGAGTCCTGCAGTTGTACTATCACTAGAACTAGAGTCCTGCAGTTGTACTATCACTAGAACTAGAGTCCAGCAGTTGTACTATCACTAGAACTAGAGTCCTGCAGTTGTACTATCACTAGAACTAGAGTCTTGCAGTTGTACTATCACTAGAACTAGAGTCCTGCAGTTGTACTATCACTAGAACTAGAGTCCTGCAGTTGTACTATCACTAGAACTAGAGTCCAGCAGTTGTACTATCACTAGAACTAGAGTCCTGCAGTTGTACTATCACTAGAACTAGAGTCCTGCAGTTGTACTATCACTAGAACTAGAGTCCAAGTTGTACTATCACTAGAACTAGAGTCCTGCAGTTGTACTATCACTAGAACTAGAGTCCTGCAGTTGTACTATCACTAGAACTAGAGTCCTGCAGTGTACTATCACTAGAACTAGAGTCTTGCAGTGTACTATCACTAGAACTAGAGTCCTGCAGTTGTACTATCACTAGAACTAGAGTCCTGCAGTTGTACTATCACTAGAACAGAGTCCTGCAGTTGTACTATCACTATGAACAGAGTCCTGCAGTGTACTATCACTAGAACTAGAGTCCGAGTTATACTATCACTAGTAACCAGAGTCCTGCAGTGTACATCACTAGAACTAGAGTCTTGCATTGTACTATCCATAACTAGAGTCTGCAGTGTACTATCACTAGAACTAGAGTCCTGCAGTTGTATATCACTAGAACTAGAGTCCTGCAGTTGTACTATCCTAGAACTAGAGTCCTGCAGTTGTACTATCACTAGAACTAGAGTCTTGCAGTTGTACTATCACTAGAACTAGAGTCCAGCAGTTGTACTATCACAGAACTAGAGTCCTCAGTTGTACTATCACTGAACTAGAGTCCAGCAGTGTACTATCACTAGAACTAGAGTCCTGCAGTGTACTATCACTAGAACTAGAGTCTTGCAGTGTACTATCCTAGAACTAGAGTCCTGCAGTTGTACTATCACGGAACTAGAGTCCTGCAGTTGTACTATCACTATCCTAGTCTGGGTGAACTATCACTTTGACACGTGAATAACTGAAAGGGTAATCCATTTAATTCAATGTAATGGGGAACCCATCACTTCAGTGTAATGGGGAACCCATCACTTCAGTGTAATGAGGGAACCTCACCAGTTGTATGAAGGGGAACCCATCACTTCAGTGTAATGGGAACCCATCACTTCAGTGTAATGGGAACCCATCACTTCAGTGTAATGGGGGAACCCACCACTTTAGTGTAATGAGGGAACCCACCACTTTAGTGTAATGAGGGAACCCACCACTTCAGTGTAATGGGGGAACCCATAACTTCAGTGTAATGGGGAACCCATCACTTCAGTGTAATGAGGGAACCCATCACTTCAGTGTAATGGGGAACCCATCACTTCAGTGTAATGGGGAACCCATCACTTCAGTGTAATGGGGGAACCCATCACTTCAGTGTAATGGGGGAACCCATCACTTCAGTGTAATGGGGAACCCATCACTTCAGTGTAATGGGGAACCCATCACTTCAATGTAATGGGGAACCCATCACTTCAGTGTAATGGGGAACCCATCACTTCAGTGTAATGGGGGAACCCATCACTTCAGTGTAATGGGGGAACCCATCACTTCAGTGTAATGGGGGAACCCATCACTTCAGTGTAATGGGGAACCCATCACTTCAGTGTAATGGGGGAACCCATCACTTCAGTGTAATGGGAACCCATCACTTCAGTGTAATTGGGGAACCCATCACTTCAGTGTAATGGAGGAACCCATCACTTCAGTGTAATAAGGGAACCCATCACTTCAGTGTAATAAGGGAACCCATAACTTCAGTGTAATGGTGGAACCCATCACTTCAGTGTAATGGAGGAACCCATCACTTCAGTGTAATGGGGAACCCATCACTTCAGTGTAATGGGGGAACCCATCACTTCAGTGTAATGGGGAACCCATCACTTCAGTGTAATGGGGAACCCATCACTTCAGTGTAATGGGGAACCCATCACTTCAGTGTAATGGGGAACCCATCACTTCAGTGTAATGGGGAACCCATCACTTCAGTGTAATGGGGAACCCATCACTTCAGTGTAATGGGGAACCCATCACTTCAGTGTAATGGGGAACCCATCACTTCAGTGTAATGGGAACCCATCACTTCAGTGTAATGGGGAACCCATCACTTCAGTGTAATGGGGAACCCATCACTTCAGTGTAATGGGGAACCCATCACTTCAGTGTAATGGGGAACCTATCACTTCAGTGTAATGGGGAACCCATCACTTCAGTGTAATGGGGGAACCCATCACTTCAGTGTAATGGGGAACCCATCACTTCAGTGTAATGGGGAACCCATCACTTCAGTGTAATGGGGAACCCATCACTTCAGTGTAATGGGGAACCCATCACTTCAGTGTAATGGGGGAATCCATCACTTCCGTTTAATAGGGAACCCATCACTTCAGTGTAATGGGGAACCCATCACTTCAGTGTAATGGGGAACCCATCACTTCAGTGTAATGGGGAACCCATCACTTCAGTGTAAAGGGGAACCTATCACTTCAGTGTAATGGGGAACCCATCACTTCAGTGTAATGGGGGAACCCATCACTTCCGTGTAATGGGGAACCCATCACTTCAGTGTAATGGGGAACCCATCACTTCAGTGTAATGGGGAACCCATCACTTCAGTGTAATGGGGAACCCATCACTTCAGTGTAATGGGGAACCAATCATTGCAGTATCCTCAGTGATTTATCTGGGAATCCCCTTTGACCCACACATGTGTAGTAAAGAAAACTAAAGTTCCTCTACTGACACACAGTGTCTACTTACTGACACACAGTGTCTACCTACTGACACACAGTGTCTACCTACTGACACGCAGTGTCTACCTACTGACACACAGTGTCTACTTACTGACACACAGTGTCTACCTACTGACACACAGTGTCTACTTACTGACACACAGTGTCTACTTACTGACACACAGTGTCTACCTACTGACACAATGTCTACTTACTGACACACAGTGTCTACTTACTGACACACAGTGTTTACTTACTGACACAGTGTCTACCTACTGACACACAGTGTCTACTTACTGACATACAGTGTCTACTTACTGACACACTGTCTACTTACTGATACACAGTGTCTACTTACTGACACACAGTGTCTACCTTCTGAGACAGAGTGACTACCTACTGAGACAGAGTGACTACCTACTGAGACACAGTGTCTACCTACTGAGACACAGTGTCTACTTACTGACACACAGTGTCTATCGACACGTGACACCACAAAGTGTCTACTTACTGACACAGTGTCTACTACTGACACACAGTGTCTACTTACTGACACACAGTGTCTACTTACTGACACACAGTGTCTACTTACTGACACAAGTGTCTACTTACTGACACACAGTGTCTACTTACTGACACACAGTGTCTACTTACTGACACACAGTGTCTACTTACTGACACACAGTGTCTACCTTCTGAGACAGAGTGACTACCTACTGAGACACAGTGTCTACTTACTGACACACAGTGTCTACTTACTGACACACAGTGTCTACATACTGACAAGCACAGTGTCTACTTACTGACACACAGTGTCTACTTACTGACACACAGTGTCTACTTACTGACACACAGTGTCTACTTACTGACACACAGTGTCTACTTACTGACACAGTGTCTACATACTGACAAGCACAGTGTCTACTTACTGACACACAGTGTCTACTTACTGACACACAGTGTCTACTTACTGACACACAGTGTCTACCTACTGACACACAGTGTCTACTTACTGACACACAGTGTCTACTTACTGACACACAGTGTCTACTTACTGACACACAGTGTCTACTACTGAGACACAGTGTCTACCTACTGAACACAGTGTCTACTTACTGACACACAGTGTCTACTTACTGACACACAGTGTCTACTTACTGAGACACAGTGTCTACCTACTGAACACAGTGTCTATTACTGACACACAGTGTCTACTACTGACACAGTGTCTACTTACTGACACACAGTGTCTACCTACTGACACACAGTGTCTACTACTGACACACAGTGTCTACTACTGACACATGTCTACGACACAGTGTCTACTACTGACACACAGTGTCTACTACTGACACACAGTGTCTACTACTGACACACAGTGTCTACTATGACACAGTGTCTACTTACTGACACACAGTGTCTACTTACTGACCGTGTACTACACACACAGTGTCTACTTACTGACACACAGTGTCTACTTACTGACACACAGTGTCTCCCTTACTGAGCACAGAGTGCTACCTACTGACACACAGTGTCTACTTACTGACACACAGTGTCTACTTACTGACACACAGTGTCTACTCTGAACAGTGCTACTACTGAACACAGTGTCTACCTACTGAGAAGCACAGTGTCTACTTACTGACACACAGTGTCTACCTACTGACACAGTGTCTACCTACTGACACAGTGTCTACCTACTGACACACAGTGTCTACGTACTGACACACAGTGTCTACTTACTGACACACAGTGTCTACCTTCTGAGATAGAGTGACTACCTACTGAGACACAGTGTCTACCTACTGAGACACAGTGTCTACCTACTGAAGCATAGCGTCTACCTACTGAGACACAGTGTCTACTTACTGACACACAGTGTCTACCTTCTGAGACAGAGTGACTACCTACTGAGACACAGTGTCTACCTTCTGAGACAGAGTGACTACCTACTGAGACACAGTGTCTACCTACTGAGACACAGTGTCTACTTACTGACACACAGTGTCTACCTTCTGAGACAGAGTGACTACCTACTGAGACAGAGTGACTACCTACTGAGACACAGTGTCTACCTACTGAGACAGTGTCTACTTACTGACACACAGTGTCTACTTACTGACACACAGTGTCTACTTACTGACACACAGTGTCTACTTACTGACACACAGTGTCTACCTACTGACAAGTACAGTGTCTACTTACTGACACACAGTGTCTACTTACTGACACACAGTGTCTACTTACTGACACACAGTGTCTACTTACTGACACACAGTGTCTACTTACTGACACGCAGTGTCTACTTACTGACACACAGTGTCTACCTACTGAGACAGTGTCTGCCTACTGAGACACAGTGTCTACCTACTGAGGCACAGTGTTTACCTACTGGAGCACAGTGTCTACCTATTGAGACAGTGTCTACCTACTGGGGCACAATGTCTACCTACTCTGGGTGCCCCGTGGCCTGGTGGCAAAAGCTCTCGGTTCAAACAGTGAGGATCCGGGTTCGATTCCCAGCGAGGGTGAAAATATTGGGCGTGCTTCCCTATAACGGTTGTCTATGTTCACCCATCAGTAAAATAGGTACCTGGGTGTTAGTGGACCGGTGTGGGTCGCATCCTGGGACAAAACTGACCTAATTTTCGGGAAATGCTCAGCATAACAAGTGGCTTTCTATATAGTAGTATGTCATTGATGTCAGCTATGGTCTGTATACCTTGTACATGTACTTCTAGTAAATAAAGATATTATTATAACATTATAATTATTATTAATATTATTATTATACTGGGGCACATTGTCTATAAACTGAGCTGCGAGTAGCCAGATTAAACCTAGGTTAGGTAATGTTAGGTAAGTTTAGGTTAGGTTAAGTAAGGTTACGTTACGTTAGGTAAGGTAAGATTAGGTTAGGCAATACACACACAACCCGCACATATAAAAAGAGAGGAGCTCACGACGACGTTTAGGTCCGACTTGAACCATTTACAAAGTCACACTAACACACAGGACAGGTGGAAGGGGTATTTTGTTCTGTATGTTAGTGTGACTTTGTAAATGGTCCAAGTCGGACCGAAACGTTGTCGTAAGCTCCTCTCTTTTTATATGTGCGGGTTGTGTGTGTATTGTTCCAGTCACGGTATTGTGCCTATTTTTGTTATTTAGGTTAGGCAAGTTTAGGTTAGGTAAGGTTTGTCAGGAAACAAGGGAAGTGTTTCCTGATACAGGTGTTAGTCATATGATGACCCAGCAGCTGGAGCTTTTGGTCATCTGACCAAGGCCTTCCACTGGCTTACCATTCCACCACTTTAAATATCTGCAAATATTTGCCTCGGACTAAATTTACAGTAAAAAAAAAAACTTTTTATGCAATTTTTAATTGAGTTTTTGCAATATTTATCCAATTTTTATAAGTAGAATTTTATGAGCGCTTAACAATTGCAAACAAGTAAACTTATTAACAACCAAATCACTTTTAATCAAGCGTCAAAATTTAATGCTATTTTAATTTTTTCAGAAGTAACCCATAAAAAATTGAATCATGCTACGTTTTCTGTGATTAACATTTTTTATGGCTAACTTAAGTAAAATAATAAAAAAAGTAGGTAAAATAAGATATGGGGCATAAAGATTAAAAATGTTTATGGAAAAATCGCCTGCGTATACTCTGACACCATGATACTGCATGTTTACTCGACTCTACAGGGCAAGGAGTGAATGTGGCAAGTTCTTGCTGACATACATCACACAACAGTTGGTTGACCTTAAGTTATAAGCTGAATATCCAGACAACTTTGGTGGAGGTGCTCCTTCTTGCAGTCTACATTCCTGCAAACAGATGACATCAATATTCTTGGTTGCACTAATATGATGTAAGTCAGGCAACCGCTTCCTGATGGAAGCAATGTTCCATGAAAAGATTTGTAATCTATCCATTGTAGTGAGTTATTACAATGTCTTGCTGTGTTTAAAGTGTTACCTATAAACTGTAATAAAGGGGTATAGTGAGAGGATATGAATCACTACCCCGACCAACCACGTTAAATAACGCCCGGTCTCGTGGGCGTAAGAGAGTTCAAGGGATCAATCTTCCTTTGACTCATCGGGACAACCACCAACATCATCGTCTTGCCGGAAGAATAATCTCTACCGAGCAGGACCACGAGATCCGTCGAAGAATGGCGACAAGAATGTTGTTTCTTCCCCACTGTAAGTACTCTTATTGTCTTAGCAACCGTCTGGCCAGTAGGTATGTTGGGATAATGTGGGTCTACGGTGGGAATGATAATGACGGGATCTTCCAGTGAACAGCAATGACACGGATAAAGGGTGAGTGATATTAATAAGTTGTACTCTTACTTCCTTCTCCCCAATCAGTCAGACATTAACCCATACAGCTCACAAAATTTAACAATACCGTAACCATTGGTGTTACTCATTCTTAATAAACTGGTCAAGGATAGATGTGGATATAGAGTGAGAATATCGGAGGGACCCCTTGGATGCGACCAGGAGTGTGGCAAGTTTTCTCACACGCCTCAATGGGGGTAACCGCGGTAAAATTATACTAGTCGGTCTACTCCCCGGGAGATTATTTTGTTGTAAGTGGCGGTGAAGCCCAGACAGGTAATCTCTTAATTCCCCACACCCAGGTACCCATTTTACTGATGGGTGAACATAGACAACCAGTGTAAGGAAACACGTCCAATGTTTCCACTCCTTCGCCGGGAATCAAACCCGGACTCTCACCGTGTGAAGCGAGAGCTTTTGCCACGATGCCCCGTGGCCTGGTGGCCACGGTGGGAAGAGTTATGACCCAGGATAATGCACGTTATTAACCTGACAGGGTTATCCTAGGTTCTCTACACATATGCTGCTATGTATGATAATGTATGTAAATGTATTTGTGTATACCTAAATAAACTTACTTAATTACTTATTTACTTACTTACAAGAAACACAGCTCACACACACACACTGAATCAACCCCTGTAAGTACAAATAGGTGAGTACACACACACACACACACAGGAGCCAGGAGCTGAGTCTCGACCCCTGCAACCACAATTAAGTGAGTACACACACACACACACACACACACAAACACACAAACACCAAAACAAAACAACACACACACACACACACACACACAAAAACACACACACACACACACACACAACATGTGGCTGTTGTACAGTCACATCAGGAAGAAAACAACAGTCAAGGTAATCAGGCTGAGGAAGGAAGGAGGAGAGCTACAAGAAATGAACAACCAGCAAGTATTCTCGGTGGAGACAGAAAGAACTCCAACAAACAGTCCATTTTTTTTAAAAAGGGGACAGACACGAAGCACTAAACTACAGACCAGTGTCACTGACATGTTCAACTGCCTCCCAGCATACATCAGGGGATTACCAATAGACCCCTGGCTGTCGTCAGCAGGCACTGGACAGGTACTTAAAGTCAGTACCTGACAAGCCGGGCTGTGGTTCGTACGTTGGATCACGTGCAGCCAGCAGTAACAGCCTGGTTGATCAGGCCCTGATCCACCATGAGGCCTGGTCACAGACCGGGCCGCGGAGGCGTTAACCCCCAGAACTCTCTCCAGGTACCTCCAGATATACATGTATAGTATGCAAAGTCATGGAGAAGATTATTAGGAAAAGAGTAGTGGAGCACCTAGAAGACTGGTGGAGCACCTAGAAGACTGGTGGAGCACCTAGAAAACTGGTGGAGCACCTAGAAGACTGGTGGAGCACCTAGAAGACTGGTGGAGCACCTAGAAAGGAATGAGCTTATCAACGACAGCAGCACGATTTCAGGGACGGGAAATTCTGTGTCACAAACCTACTGGAGTTCTATGACAAGGTAACAGCAGTAAGACAAGAGAGAGAGGGGTGGATAGATTGCATTTTCTTGGACTGTAAGAAGGCGTTTGACACAGTTCCACACAAGAGATTAGTGCAAAAGCTGAAGGACCATGCAGGGGTAACAGGGAAGGCACTACAATGGATCAGGGAATACCTGTCAGGAAGACAACAGCGAGTCATGGTACGTGGCGAGGTGTCAAAGTGGGCGCCGGTGACGAGTGAGGTTCCACAGGGGTCAGTCCTAGGACCAGTGCTGTTTCTGGTATATGTGAATGACATGACGGAAGGAATAGACTCAGAAGTGTCCCTGTTTGC
>WNWK01018952.1:0-38838 GCA_009830355.1 Cherax destructor | reverse complement strand
CTCCTAGTAGCCCTTTCCTCCTTCCCCCCTTTACCCTCCTCGCAGGTAGTGGCAGACTGCACCTCACTACTGGTATCCCTTTTCCCCTCCACCACTCCAGCCACTTCATTCTCACTTCCAACGCCATAGAGGTGAACCTTCAGCCTCCTAAATTCCTCCTGGAGAAGCAGGAGCTCCCTCCTCAACACCCCAACCTCACGCTTTAAAACACTGCAGCAGCTAGCCAAGAGAGAACCCACAATAATGGATTCAAATTAGATAAGTTTAGATTTAGAAAGGATATAGGAAATTATTGGTTTGGAAATAGGGTAGTTGATGAGTGAAATAGTCTGCCTAGTTGTTGCTTATAATATATATCAATGACCTTGATGAGGGAATTACTAGAGATATAAGCAAATTCGCTGATGACACGAAGATAGGTTGGATAATTGATTCTAACGTAGATGTCAGGGAACTTCAGGAGGATTTAGACAGACTCAATTCCTGGTCAGAAAAGTGGCAGATGCAGTTCAGTGTAGATAAATGCAAGGTTCTGAAGCTCGGGAGTGTCCATAACCCCAAGCACTTATAAGTTAAATAACGTAGAACTTAGCCATACAGATTGCGAAAAGGACTTGGGAGTTATGGTAAGCAGCAACCTTAAACCAAGTCAGCAATGCCTAAGCGGCGTACGTAATAAGGCAAACAGATTACTGGGATTTATATCAAGAAGTGTAAGAAACAGAAGTCCAGAGGTTATATTACAGCTTTATACATCGTTAGTAAGGCCTCACCTACATTACGCAGCTCAGTTCTGGTCTCCATATTACAGAATGGATATTAATTCGTTTGAAAACATTCAGCATAGAATGACTAAATTAATACATAGCATTAGAAATCTTCCGTATGAAGAAAGATTGAAGACCCTAAAATTACATTCACTTGTAAGAAGTAGAATGAGGGGAGACATGATCGAGGTATACAAGTGGAAAATGGGTATTAACAAAGGGGATATAAATAAGGTCTTGAGAATGTCTCTCCAAGAGAGAACCCACAATAATGGATTCAAATTAGATAAGTTTAGATTTAGAAAGGATATTGGAAAGTATTGGTTTGGAAATAGGGTAGTTGATGAGTGGAACAGTCTGCCTAGAAGGGTTATTGAAGCAAGAACCTTGGGTAGTTTCAAATTTAGATTGGATAAATTCGTGAGTGAGAGGGGTTGGATTTGGGTTGGAATTGCACATGAGTAAATAGAATTATCAAAGCTTATTTCTTGGGTAGCTTGGTAGGGTTAAACAAATATTCTGTTAGTGGGATGGAATGTGAAGGACATGCCTAGTATGGGCCAACAGGCCTGCTGCAGTGTTCCTCCATTCTTATGTTGGTAAATTAGACACATATGCAACACTTGGGTATCTTTATTGAGGAAACGTTTCGCCACACAGTGGCTTCATCAGTCCATACAAAGGACTGATGAAGCCACTGTGTGGCTTCATCAGTCCCTCAATCTTGAGTCGATGTTGTCAGTCCATCAATCTTGAATAGAATACAGTATATGTGCGTAGAGGACGCTTATATACTGTAGACAGAACCAATTAGAGGTAGCAACTTGCTTGATTTGGTTCTTGCTAACAAAGAATCACTAATTAATAATCTTGAGGTTAATGAAGAGCTTGGGGAAAGCGATCACAAATCACTTAGTTTTAACATATCATGGAATTACCCAGGTAACTGCAATCAAGTCTCTGTTCCAGACGTTCGTGTAGCGGACTTCATGGGGCTGAGAAATTACCTAGGTGGGCTAAATTGGGATGACCTGACTATGGGTCAGGTAGGTGGTTTTGGTTGCCAATATGACATTTTTCAGAGCGTAGTTCTAGCTGCCCAGACAACTTTTGTTCCAAGTAGGGAAATTAGATCTAACAAAAATGATCCTAAATGGATGAACAATAGATTAAAACATCTCATTGGTCAAAAAAGAGGCATATATAGGCGTATCAAAAGAGGGGATGGACAGATAAGAAATCAATATTTTCAATTAAAGAGAGAAATAAAAAAAGGAATAAGAAAAGCAAAAAGGGATTATGAGGCTAAGGTCGCAAGGTATTCGAAGACTAACCCAAAAGGGTTCTTTCAGGTATACAGAAGTAAGATTAGGGACAAGATAGGCCCACTTAAGAGTAACTCAGGACAGATCACGGACAGTGATAAGGATATGTGTGAAATTTTCAATACTTACTTCCTCTCAGTTTTTACTCAGGAAGATACTAGCGGAATTCCAGAAATAATAAATTATGTAGAACGGGAAGAAAATAGACTATGCTCGATTGGGGTAACTAGCGACATGGTCCTCAGACAAATAGAGAAATTAAAAACTAACAAATCCCCCGGCCCTGATGAACTGTTTGCAAGAGTTTTAAAAGAATGTAAAGAGGAACTTAGTAAACCTTTGGCAAATATTTTCAATATATCACTACTAACTGGCATAGTGCCAGACAAGTGGAAAAGGGCAAATGTAATACCTATTTACAAGGCAGGTGACAGGTCCTTAGCTTCGAACTATAGACCAATAAGCCTTACCTCCATAGTTGGTAAATTTATAGAATCAATAATTGCCGAGGCAATTCGTAGCCATTTTAAAAACATAAATTGATTAATGAATCTCAACACGGTTTTACTAAGGGGCGTTCCTGTCTTACGAATTTACTAACTTTTTTCACAAAGGTGTTTGAGGAGGTAGATCATGGTAATGAATATGATATTGTGTATATGGACTTCAGTAAGGCTTTCGATAAAGTTCCACATCAGAGGCTACTGGGGAAACTTAAGGCACACGGAATAGGAGAGGAAATTTTTTCCTGGGTAGAGGCTTGGTTGACAAATAGGCGGCAGAGAGTTTGCATAAATGGAGAGAAATCAGAATGGAGGCGCGTCTCAAGCGGTGTTCCACAGGGGTCAGTTTTGGGCCCCTGTTGTTTACAATCTACATAAACGACATAGATGAGGGAATAAATAGTAACATAAGTAAAATTGCTGTTGACACCAAAATAGGCCGTCCAATTCATTCAAATGAGGACATTAGAGCACTCCAGGATGATTTGAATAGACTGATGCAGTGGTCGGAGAAGTGGCAGATGCAGTTTAATGTAAACAAATGCAAAGTTCTAAATGTTGGGCAGTACAATAACCATGCCACATATAAGCTGAATAATGTAGATCTTATTACTTGTGATTGCGAGAAGGATTTAGGAATTCTGGTTTAGTAGTAATCTGAAGCCAAGACAACAGTGCATAAGTGTTCGCAATAAAGCTAACAGAATCCTTGGCTTCATATCAAGAAGTATAAATAATAGAAGTCCTCAGGTTGTTCTTCAACTCTATATATCTTTGGTTAGGCCTCATTAAGATTATGCTGCACAGTTCTGGTCACCGTATTACAGAATGGATATAAATGCACTAGAAAACGTACAAAGGAGGCGGACAAAGTTGATCCCATGTATCAGAAATCTTCCCTTTGAGGATAGACTGAGGGCCCTGAATCTGCACTCTCTAGAAAGGCGTAGAATTAGGGGGAATATGATTGAGGTGTATAAATGGAAAACAGGAATAAATAAAGGGGATGTAAATAGCATGCTGAAAATATCCAGCCAAGACAGGACTCACAGCAAAGGTTTCAAGTTGGAAAAGTTCAGATTCAAGAAGGATATAGGAAACCACTGGTTTGGTAATAGAGTTGCGGATGAGTGGAACAAACTACCGAGTACCGTCATAGAGGCTAAGACGTTGTATAGTTTTAAAGATAGGTTAGATAAATACATGGGTGGGTGTGGGTGGTTGAGAGTTTGGACCTGACTAGCTTGTACTACCAGGTCAGTAGCTGTACTAATTCCTTAAGTGGAAGTGACCTGACCAGGTGGTCAGCTAGATAATTATATGAGTGGGTGCGGTTGGGTGTGAGTTGGCCCTGACTAGCTTGTGCTACTAGGTCAGATGCATTGCTCCTTCCTTAAGTGAATGTAACCTGACCTGGCTGGGTCGGGGCATTGGCTTAAGCCGTTGGAGATTTGGACTTGCCTTGCATGGGACAGTAGGCCTGCTGCAGTGTTCCTTCTTTCTTAAGTTCTTATGTTGTGTGTGTATGAGGACCTGACTAGCAGGTATAGGTCAGCAATAGACATAATTAGGAAGAAGGGTGGAACCCTGTCATATGTGGTATTTTGCCAAGGAGAGGAGTTGAATGAATGATTGTCCAGGGCATTGGTGCCAATTGCTGGCTGGACAAATACTGTAAGGAAAATGCAGTAACATTCATAGGCAACTTGGACCTCTTCTATGGCAGAATTGACATGTATGCCAGCAATGGGGTTCAATTATCCAGGTCTGGGGTGGAGGCACTGGCAACTGCAGTGGAGGGAGCTGTTAGGGCTTTAAACTAGAAATAATTAGTGGTATGAGTTTTGGGGGAAAAACAGTGAAGTCCCAGTGTAGTAATATTATGAGTTCTAGGAGACCAGAATTGAGCTGCATAATCTAGGTGAGGCCTTACTAACGATGTATAAAGCTGTAATATAACCTCTGAACTGTTGCTTACACTTCTTGATATAAATTCCAGTAATCTGTTTGCCTTATTACGTATGCTTAGGCATTGCTGTCTTGGTTTAAGGTTGCTGCTTACCATAACCCCCAAGTCCTTTTCGCAATCTGTATGGCTAAGTTCTACGTTATTTAACTTATAAGTGCTTGGGTTATGAACACTCCCGAGCTTCAGAACCTTGCATTTATCTACATTGAACTGCATCTGCCACTTTTCTGACCAGGAATTGAGTTTGTCTAAATCCTCCTGACGTTCCCGACATCTACTACTAACACTACCACCACTACCTCCATTATTACCCTCCACCACTTTCTTGTGCCCTCCCCTTTCTGCCTGCCTATAAATACCCCTTCTTCCTGTTGTGTGTTAGTGTGACTTTGTAAGTGGTCCAAGTCGGACCGAAACGTCGTCATAAGCTCCTCTCTTTCTTATATTCGGGTTGGTGTGTATGAGGACCTGACTAGCAGGTTTAAGTCAGCAATAGACATAATTAGGAAGAAGGTTGGGAACCCTGTCATATGTGGTATTTTGCCAAGGAGAGGAGTTGGAAATGAATGGCTGTCCAGGGCAATTGGTGTCAATTGGTGGCTGGACAAATACTGTAAGGAAAATGCAATAACATTCATTGACAACTGGGACCTATTCTATGGCAGAAATCACATGTATGCCAGGGATGGGGTTCACTTATCCAGGTCTGGGGTGGGGGCACTGGCAACTGCAGTGGAGGGAGCTGTTAGGGCTTTAAACTAGAAATAGTGGTATGGGTTTTGGGGGGAAAACAGTGAAGTCCCAATGTAGTAATATTATAAGTTCTAGGAGAACTAGTAATAGGCAGAATAAGGTGGATACTGGAAAGCCAGTGGCACTAGATGACAAGGACAGTAATAGGTATAGTGGAAAAACAGAAATGAGCAGGAAGGGTAAAGAGGAAGGAGGGTCTTTAAATGTGTATTACACCAATTGTCGTAGTGCTAGGAATAAGTTGGACGAGTTGAGATTACTTGCTAGTGCAGGTAATATTGATGTTTTTGCAATAACTGAGACGTTTAATATGAAAAATAGGGACATGCCTGCTGAATGTCACATCCAGGGTTTTAAATTGTTCCAAGTAGACAGAAGTATCGGGAAGGGGGGTGGGGTGGCACTCTATGTCCGTGATCATTTAAATTGTTGCATGAAAACGGGCATAAAGTCTGAAATAATACATACAGAGTCTGTCTGGATAGAATTTTCAGAGGGGTGTGAAAAATTGATTTTAGGCGTGATATATCGTCCTCCAAACTTAGATAGGGAACAAGGGAGACTACTCTGGGAGGAAATTGTTACGGCCACAAGGCATGATAACGTAGTAATTCTAGGGGACTTTAACTTTAGTCAGATTGATTGGAATTTCTTGACAAGGAATTTAGAATCTAACGACTTTTTAAAAGTTGTTCAGGATTGTTTTTTGAAGCAGTTTGTGACAGAACCTACAAGGGGAAATAACCTACTTGACTTGGTTCTGGCAAACAAGGAATCCCTTGCTAATAATTTTGAAATTACAGAGGAACTATGCACAAGCGACCACAAGTCAATTATCTTTAGCACTGAATGGATGTATGATAGTAGGGATAATTCAGTAACAGTCCCAGACTTTCGCTTAGCAGATTATAATGGGCTTAGAGAACACTTATCAACTGTGGACTGGGGTAACGAAGAGAGCTATCAATATGAAAGCTTTCTTAACACTATACATGCTGCCCAAAGAACATATCCCATATAAAGAAATTAGATCAAGTAGAAATGATCCAAAATGGATGAATAATAGGCTCAAATATCTTTTAGGGCAGGAGAAAGGAATTTATAGGCGCATAAATAGAGTAGAGGGTCATCTTATAAATCAGTATACTGACATTAAGAGGGACATTAAAAAGGGTATAAGAAAAGCTAAACGGGACTATGAAATTAAAGTTGCTATGGATTCAAAAACTAACCCAAAAAGTTTTTTCCAGGTTTATAAAACAAAAGTTCGGGATAAGATAGGTCCCCTTAAAAATAACTCTGGGCATCTTGCTGCCAAGGAGAATGATATGTGCTCTATTTTTAATAATTATTTTCTCTCGGTTTTCACACAGGAAGACACTAATAATATCCCAGTAATTATTTTTTTTAGTGTCCCTGAAGAAGATAAATTATATAATATAACAGTCACTAGCGAAATGGTTATGAAACAAGTAGACCGTCTGAAACAAAATATATCGCCGGGTCGTGATGAGCTTTTTGCAAGGGTTCTTAAGGAATGCACAATGGAACTCTGTGAACCAATATCTAACATTTTTAATTTATCTCTTCAAACAGGTGTAGTGTCTGATATGTGGAAGATGGTTAATGTAATTCCTATTTTTAAAGCAGGGGACAAGTCACTACCGTCAAATTACCGCCCAATAAGCCTGACCTCAATTGTAGGCAAATTACTAGAGTCAATTATAGCTGATATTATTAGAAGCCATTTAGATAACCATAATTTGATTAATACTACTCAGCATGGATTCATAAGGGGCCGTTCCTGCCTATCTAATTTATTAACCTTCTTTAGTAAAGCTTTTGAGGCTGTTGATCACGATAAAGAATTCGATATTGTTTATTTAGACTTTAGTAAGCCTTTTGATAGATTACCGCACCAGAGACTGTTAAAGAAATTGGCAGCTCATGGCATTGGGGGAAAAGTGTTGTCATGGATCGAGTCATGGCTCACCAATAGGAAGCAGAGCGTATGCATAAATGGGGTTAAATCTGAGTGGGGATCTGTAACAAGTAGTGTTCCACAGGGATCAGTCTTAGGCCCGTTGTTGTTTACAATATATATATCAATGACCTTGATGAGGGAATTACTAGTGATATGAGCAAATTCGCCGATGACACGAAGATAGGTAGGATAATTGATTCTAACGTAGATGTCAGGGAACTTCAGGAGGATTTAGACAGACTCAATTCCTGGTCAGAAAAGTGGCAGATGCAGTTCAATGTAGATAAATGCAAGGTTCGGAATCTCGGGAGTGTCCATAACCCAAGCACTTATAAGTTAAATAATGTAGAACTTAGCCATACAGATTGCGAAAAGGCCTTGGGGGTTATGGTAAGCAGCAACCTCAAACCAAGACAGCAATGCCTAAGCGTACGTAATAAGGCAAACAGATTACTGGTATTTATATCAAGAAGTGTAAGCAACAGAAGTCCAGAGGTTATATTACAACTTTATACATCGTTAGTAAGGCCTCACCTAGCTTACGCAGCTCAGTTCTGGTCTCCATATTACAGAATGGATAATAATTCGTTAGAAAACATTCAGCGTAGAATGACTAAATTAATACATAGCATTAGAAATCTTCCGTATGAGGAAAGATTGAAGACCCTAAAATTACATTCACTTGTAAGACGAAGAATGAGGGGAGACATGATCGAGGTATACAAGTGGAAAATGGGTATTAACAAAGGGGATATAAATAAGGTCTTGAGAATATCTCTCCAAGAGAGAACCCGTAATAATGGATTCAAATTAAATAAGTTTAGATTTAGAAAGGATATTGGAAAGTATTGGTTTGGAAATAGGGTAGTTGATAAGTGGAACAGTCTGCCTAGTAGGGTTATTGAAGCTAGGACCTTGGGTAGTTTCAAATTTAGGTTGGATAAATTCATGAGTGAGAGGGGTTGGATTTGAGTGGGAATTGCACATGAGTAAATAGAATTATCAAAGCTTATTTCTTGGGTAGCATTGAAAATTGGGTTGAACAAATATCTTGTTAGTGGGAGGGAATGTGAAGGACCTGCCTAGTATGAGCCAACAGGCCTGCTGCAGTGTTCCTCCTTTCTTATGTCTTCTGCCAGGGTATATTAAAGTTATCCAGCAGAGAGGAATAAGAAAATAATTGAATAAAGAGAAGGATGCTTTCCTCGATGTTGGATTGAGAAATACTTCATGCCAGAAGGATAAAGGGTATTGCATATTATGTGATGCCAGGCAAGTAAACCCTGATGTGGCCAGATACATAGATGATCTACACTTATTAGTTTCACACATGAATATAACAGAAGAAACGCTGTCTCTTCATTGTGAAACTGTTTTGAGAACTGAAAATAGAAAGTTGCCTAAATCCAGTGTCAAGTTAGTGGTTAGTCATTTACAAACAAAAAAAATATTTAGTGAGTTTAGATTTATTGCAAATATTAATGTATATTGGATTAGAGGTTCAGAAAATACATGAAATATATGTTAATGAGTACAGCAATTTTTTTTTTCATTTATTTGAACAAATATCAATGAGAAAACTTCTACTCAGTGTGCCATTAAATCCACAGCTTTCAATAATGCTATCTATGGAAAATCACTACTTAATATTATAAAGTATGGAGGACAAGCTTCTATCCACTACAGGGGTATACACAATTCCTTGTAATGACTGTAGCAAATTATACATCGGCAAAACATCCAGAGACCTCCAAACACGTATTTCAGAACACCAGTACGCAGGCAGATCTGACGACCCAAGAAATGCCTGTGTTCAACACCGAAATTCACACAACCATTTAATCAACTACAGAAACGCAAGACTCATCGCCAGAGAAGACAACACTCAATACCGAAGAATCCAAGAATCATCACTTATCTGCATATCCAACAACTTCAACCAGAACAACGGCTTCTACAACATAGCTGAGCCTATTGCCAAGAAACTTCTTCATCGCTATCCCACATAGAACTCAAGAATGGAACACTGCAGGTCCCTTAAGTTACCCGAGGTTTTAAACTATCACACTACTTTGAAGACTGTCACATGCAGCATTCTCCACCTGGCTAAATCCTATAAATACCATTGTTTCTTTTATCTAGGTAGATATGTTTGTGACTCGATAAAGCCCACTGCGTGGGCGAAACGTTGTCAATAAAGGATCACATTATACTGCTTATGTGTTTATATTTCCAAAGTATGGAGTAACATACAGATATATAAATACTGAAAAGGCTTTCTCTACTGCTGCTGAAGATTCATTTCTGAAAAGCATTACACATTTGCGTCAAGACAGAGTAATCTGTTCTTCTGCCAAGCCAAAATAATTGGCTAATCAACCTCTTTATTTCGGGTTTCAAATTCTCGAGATTGGCCAAAAAAAAAAAATTACATCTGGTATAAAGTTTTAAATCCTCATTACTGGGATGATTCTTGTTTCTTGTCTACTGAGACAGTCTTACATATTTAGCATAAATTGTAGGGATTTACACACTGAGTTGAAGTGGGAACCATTAGTGTCATATATGCATTTCTCTAATTACTCCAGAGATCATCCATTGTCTGATAATCGTAGGAAAGGAGAGTTAGGAGTATTAAAATTTGAAATATGGCATTATAATATTAGTGAGTAGCTCTTAATGCAAAAATGTATTCTGTAATGTTCGCGGCAAGAGAGGAAATATCAGTAGATCAAAGGGAATCCCATCCTATTTCTTGCATTTGATAACTCATGCTCGTTATAGTAATGTGCTGACTAAACCACATTAACAGACTTGAGTGTAAATCAATTAGTAATATGGAGGGAAAAATGTGTAAGGTTACAATGAGGGATTTGTCAGCCTTTGATGATAAAAAGATGTGTCAGGGAAACGACTTTCACCTGAACAAAAGAATGGCAAAAATAAATAAATGATTTGAGGAATAATAACGAAGATAATTTTCTAAGGGTTTTAATTAAAAATATGTAAATACAATAAAAATTGGCGGCTGTGGTTCCAGTATGATGTTCGGAAAGGAGTATATAATGCCCAGGATGGTCTGATGTTTTGAAGAAATGTGTTGGTTATCCTGGGTGGCGGTGGTCGTACCGTGTTCTGAAAATCCTGTCGCTACTTGGTTGTAGCGCCACAATTCAGATTTCAGAGGTGAGGAGTCATAATGTCCCACTACGTCCTGTAGACAGGGATCTTGCTCCAGTTAACAAGCGTCTACCCTGGTTGACCAGGCAGCAGCACAGCTGATAATAAAGTAAATAACACTGGTCATATAAGGGTTAGATAAGAATAACATTGAAAAAGACAAAGGTTGGTATGCTACTTCAATGTCATTACTGGTAACCAGGTGAATCAGTAACAATGAAAAGAAATACTCCTGGTAGATCACCTTACTTGCTCAGAAGAAGAGTGGAGGTGAAGTGATTCTCCAAACTTTAACCACACCAGGTAATTTTAATACTACCAGGAGTAGAAATTAAAGCAAATCAGACCCGAGGAATTGGAGTTTAGCCTCAGCCCGCTAGATGGTAGTGCCAGCAGTAACATGCTAATGATTCCTGCATGTCTGAACAACCCTAACCCCACTTATTACGAGTTTTTCCATAACTGTGCATAACTTAAAAGGAGGTCCATATATGAATGCTCTGGAATAACTTAAGTGCCATGATTCCACTCCAAGGAATTAGGGTCTGTTTTTTCTGCTATCCTGGCTTGGGCCAACGACTGCCTAGTACTCAGTTTGTCAGAGTCGCCACCCAACCTTCACAGAGCGAGGGTGTCCCAGGTGAGCGGCAAGTGACCCCTGGTGTCTGGTTGGTGAAGTTTTGTTTTCTTCAAAATGGCGGAATACCGGCAGAGAGTAAACACTGTCTATTTGGAATTGTTAAAAGGTGCGTTATTTCCTAGCAATGCTGAAGTCATTCTACCTCTCGTCATTAGAGATACTTATGGGATCCCTTGCGAGGATTTGTATGGGATATCCCTGAATGGCACCGCAATAATCTTTGTGAAATTTGTGTCGCCTGAGACTTACGAGAATGTTGTAGATATGTATCAAGAACTGCGCATCGTCGTCAACGCTAGCCTGGAGGTGCGCCTACGTGACGTATTGGCCCATTATTCATGGATTCGCCTTGGTAATACCCAATTCGAAGTGGACGAAGTGGATGTACAGCAGGTGTTTGGACGCTACGGAACTATACATGCTGTCAACGTGGGGCGATGGTCCCATGGAATTTACACTCGTATGTTAGAGGGGTAATTTTCCCTGAAAATGACTTTGAGGCATCCAATACCGTCGTATGTGACGATGGAGACGTTCAGGACGCAAATTTACGTCACTTACCCAGGGCAGGTATAGACGTGCCATCTGTGTGGTGGCCCTGGACATATGGTCGCGATATGCGAGCGATGAAGGGAGTGGCAGTGGACAGAACAAGCTGAGGCAGCATCTAGTGTCGTGATGGAAGAGTGTGTGCCATCTGCGAAGGATGCGATATCGGTGGTGGATAATGTTCTGCAAGTTCTGCCAAAAAATGGGAAGTGGAGTTAAGCGGTGGAGGCTGCGGAGGAGATCATCTCGATGTTGCCACTGGCGTCAGATGACGATCAAGTTGGTGGTGTCAAGGGTGCGTCACCTCTGGTAGAAGAGGTGGTGAGCCCACCATTAGAGTTGCCCAGTTTTGAGGACATTCAGAGGCTCCTAGATAGCCTGTCAACGGTGGATTTACTGACTACGACAGTGACTTTGCCTGTGGTGGAGAATGTGCTTGAGTGTAGTGTGGGTGCAAAAGGAAGGTGTGTGCCTCATAAGTCAGTGATAGAGGTGGACGTAGAGGTGCATATGGAAGATGGTGATGGGGACATGGATTACGAGGGGGCTTCCCGTAAGAGGCCCAGTGCACCCGTGGAGGACGATGTATTTACCCCGGGATAAAGGTCATGCAAAATAGTTTGGGCAGATGTGGCCAAAGGTGACAAGGGCACTCCCTTCGGAAAGTTAGGTGGGATCGGTGGGAAGTCAGCTAGAAGCACTAGTGGAAAGTCTAGGTCAGGTTTGACAGCGATAGGGAAATGAAATGGTAAAACCCAGCCGTTGTTTTCAAGTGCATTACAATAAATGTTAATGGCCTCCGTACAGAGGTCAAGAGGGGATGGGTGGAGGTCTCACTATGATGTCTGGATGTTGATGTGTTCTTTATACAAGAGCAAAATTATAGGTGTGGAAGTGAGTTGCATGTGCAAGGGTATACATGTTACGCAGGGAACTCGGTCAATATCAAAGGTGAGGTTGTGGTAGGAATAAGGGGCGGTGGGGGATGGGTCGTGTGTGTAGTGGGAACATGGGGGGCACATACAGGTAGGTTTTGTAGGCTTGTATATACCAGCAACGCCCAATAGACGGGTGAAGGAGGATTTTATGTGTGAGCATTTGGTATATTTTCTAGGGGCCTACCATTAGTTTCTGTGATTGCCAGAGATTGGAATTGTGTTACCAGGGGAAAGGATGTAGAGCCGAGAGGAGGTGGGTGTATCTTAGGAATTTTATGAGAGGTCCTGCAGGCGATTGGTGTTGTCGAAGAGGATATGCTGTGCGTTTGGACAGGTTGTATATCACGGGTTTAATATGCAGTGGGAGGGTAGAATGCGTGGATCTGGGATTCTCGGATCACCGGGGCGTGCTGGTGGCTCTAGAATGGGAAGGTGCAGTTCGAGTTTTCCCTAGTTACTGAAAATTAAATGTTAGATTGTAGAAGGGTTTAGAGGCTTTGGAGACATTTGGGTTATGGTGGGATAGGGTGTGGGATGGGGAAAAGGAATTGAGAATGTAGTGGATTGGTGGAATTTACGAGCGAAGTTAGCAATAAAGGGTTTTTACAGTAGGTTAGGGAGGGAAGATGCGTCATATAGATATGGAAAGCAGAGGTATCTTGAGGGTCAGCTGCGATATTGTTACGGTGTGGGAGAGAGGTATGATCATGCGGAAATAGTGTCTTAGGAGTCAATTACAGGAAATTCAGAATGATAACTTTCAGGCGTTGAGGGTGCAGATGGGGATAGAGGAGGTGCTATGGGTGGATAAGCCCTCTGTTAGGGTTCTTCAAAGTTTCAGGTCATGATGCAAGGCAACGACGGTGATGTCTTTGGTGGTCGATGAGGACTTGGCAGGATACCATAAGGGACAAAGGCTCTGTACTACTGAAAGCATGGGGAGCTATGCGGATAAATGGTTTGAACAGAAATGGATTGGTAGAGAGGGGAATTGGGAGGCGATAGAGGCCTTACTGCAAGGTATGGTGGCGAACGTGAGGGACGTGGATGGAGTGGTCATGGAGGGTTGCATAACGGAGGAGGAAGAGGTATCCCAGGCTGTTCGGGGTCAGGCAATGGGGAAATCGCCAGATTGGGATGGAATTCTGGGGGATTTTTATGTAGTACATTGGGACACGTTAAAACATGTTCTGGTCCATTTATACAATGTTATGAAAGATGTAGGTAGAATGGGTGGCGAGGTGGGGTTTGGGATTGTGATGTTGGTGCCGAAGGTGAACATCCATGGAACTCTAGGTGAATATAGGCCCACCATGTTGTTAGGAGCAGATTACAAGATATTTGCAAGAATTTTGGCCAACCGTATGAAACGGGTTTTGGATAAGGTGGTATGGGATGGGCAATATGGGATTCCTGGGTGGTCTATGAGGGATGGCCATCGTAGAATTAAAAGTTTTGTGGAGGAACGTCACAGGGGCGGAGTAGTGGGGTTAGATTGGGAAAAGGCTTTTGATAATGTGGATAGGGAGACTTTATTAACAATGTTATTGAAGCAGGGTTTTGGGGAGGAGGTGGTGGCATGGGTGTGTATGCTATATACCGATGCGAAGGTACGAGCACAGGTGAATGAGAGGGTAGGCATGGGGTGGGGACTGTGGCAGGGGAGTCCCCTCTCGCAGCTCTTGTTTGCCTGTTTGCAGGAGGAGATGGGGAGGGATTTAGTGGGCAGGGTGTAGAGGTGGGCATCTTAGGCTATGTAGATGATACCACCATAATGGTGCGTAGTAGGGAAGGTTTGGAGTTCATTAATAGGGCTATAGGATTTTTTGGCGATGCGTCAGGCATGCGTTTTAATAGGGAGAAATAAAAAAAATTGGAGGTGGGGTCCTGGGTAGGGGGGACGTTGGGTAGAGTGTATGGGTGGAAAACTGTTGAGAGACTTAAAATATGTGGAGTATATTTTTGCAATGAGGAAAGGTCTGCGCTCGCAATTAATGCGCCTTTAGTCGTAGATGCGGCCATTCAAAGAATGGCGGGATGGCAACCGGGAGAGGTGACACTAATGCAAAGGGTAATCGTCGTTAATGTCCTTGTGTATAACAAATTATGGTATGTTGCAGCAGCTTATCCTTTGCTTGAAGAGGATGTACTGTAGTTGCAGAGGAAAGCTTTGAATTTTATATGGGGTTTCCGTCGGCATTGGTTGGGGAAGGATGTTGTCATGACAAAAGTAGCTAACGGAGGTATGGGGTTAATACCATTGCACAGGCGTTTAATAGGTATTTATGTGCAACAGGAATATCTGGTGTGGGGGTGGCGTTAGTGGGGCGAGGGTTGATGCAGTAATGAGAGAGGTTAGACGGTGGTGGGTGGGAAAGGATTTAATATTGTGTGAAGCGATGTTACAGCATCTATTGATAGCGCAAGAACCCAAGAGGGCAAAGGTATGTAAACTGGATAACATTGGTCTGTCCGTGGGAGAGGTCACTGGTGAGGAGGTTTTTCCAGGTTACCAATTTAAGACCATTTGGTTCAGGAGATTGTGATTGCACCCTCGGTTCCGAGAAACTGGGTACCGTTTCCTCATTGGAATACTAGCGTCTAAGGTGCAACTGTATGTTATGGGCCTGACTCGAGATCAGATCTGTGTATGGTGTGGGTGGCCGGAAACGGCATTCCACGTCGTATACTTTTGTGAAAGTTTAATAATTGGTTTCAGGGCGTTCTTCGACAGGTGGGAGGAGGGGGGTTGTCAATGCTTAGGGCATTAAGTCTAGATATAGAAACCTAATGATGGGAGTATTGAAGGGGTTATGACATCTACAGTGAGTTGATAGGTAATACAAGATGGAGCGTTTTGGTTGGTCTCCCGGGGAAGGGGTGGAGGGGTGGGAGGGGTGTTAGGGTTAGTATAGTGTATAAGGTGTGTTAACGAATAGGTGTGCATGCGTGCGGTGGTGTCTTAGTGACAAATCTTAGTACGAGTGTCGCTTGTGTACGTGTAAAGATTTTGATAATGGTGTTCATGATGTAATCCTTGTAATATGTACTGATTTAATTGGTTAAAAAATTCGTGTAACAGGTAAGGGGGGGGATAGGTTAGGGGAGTGGTGACATACTGTCAGGGAACTTACGGTGTCTCTGACGATTTCAGACTGTCGCCTAGTGATTCGAGTCAGGGAGCACACCCAAGCAAGTAGGGAGTCATATAAACTAACCTTGGATGGTATGCTAACCATGAACAAGGCCGGTGGTATGATTATCGTGAATTTATAGTGCCTCGACTCTGATTCGTAATGTTCAGAGACATAAACTTATATGGCAACCGCTCCTCATGTAACGCACATGTGAGTTAGTTTAAAGTAGGATATCAACAATGAGACACAGTATTGAACATAGTATCTCATTATAAATTAAATGAACGACATATTCTGTATGACAGAAAACAAGGTTACATGGTAAGGAGGGTGGGGGGGAGGGTTTGGTAGGTGACGATGTGTGGTACTGGGAGCGTCAGGGCTCATGTCCTAGGAAAACGTATTATTGGAATAATCGGTATTCAACATATATAAGGCATATATAGTTCGATGAGTATGCTTGTGTTAGGATGTAAATGTATATTGTTATGTTGCAAAAAACATATGTAAAGTGTTGAGCTGCAGGAGGGTCTCCTTCACTGTTGTATATGACCATGAGATCATGCAGCTCCGAGATGCGGGGATATTTGGTATTTGTAATTGGTAGGTTGTAATAGTAATAATACCCATTGTACTACATGATTAACATTGTCATGAATGATATTGATTCCGCTGCGGCGGCCTTATAGTGTAACGGATTTTAAATAGAATATGAAACAACAAATTACTTTCCTGAACTGGTGTAGAGTTAGGACAGTGTATAATGTTTATTACTAAACACATTGTTTTGTTCTTGATGTATATTTATTCTAGTATGTACCTGTATGTACTGCTTTTAAATAAAATATAAAAAATAATGTCTGCCCTTAGATGTCCCCCTAAGGTTTTAGTGAGTTTACCATACCGTTTTCTTTTTCTTAATTGTGTGGAAAGTTTCGATGACAAATGTCAGGCACATTCATATTCAGAACGTAGTCATTTATATTGTCCCGAAATCTGAGTGAATTTTTTATAATTGTCATGTTATCGATGTTCATTGCCCTAGGTAATAACCTTCGGTTGGAGGCTGACTGTTCTTTTATCCTATAATATCCAATCTTTCTGGCACTTGGCACTCCGAGGACAGTGAGAAGTGAGCTTCTACACCACAAGACGGACAGCAAGCAGCAACTACATACTGATTGTAACCTTTTCCAGAAAATCCCTTAACCTGAGATAATTCTTCCGACATAAAGTGAGTTGAACTAATGAAATTGCTGGTCCACAGATGGTTCCAACTTCATCCTGTCTCACACCTGAATGTTTCTTAACAATAAAAAAAACTTTCAGACAAGCTGACGGAGATATCAGCTTGTAAATAAAGTTAGGAATCCTTAACCTAACCATGTTAAACTTGTAAAAAAAAAAGAGAAAGAGGAAGAGGAAAGGATAGGGAGGGGAGGAGTAGGTAAAAGAGAGGAGAAACGTAGATGAAATAAAGAGGGGATATGAGAGAGTGGAGAAAGCAGGTGTGATGAGGGAAAAGGAATAGTGAAGGGGAGGAATAGGAAAGGGGAAGCATAGGAGAAGGAAGGAATATGGACGAGGAGAAGGAGGAAGAGGAGGGAAGGATGAGAAAGATATCTTACTTCTTTTCATGAATATTTTTTCAATTCAAATTTCTTTAAGGATTTTCTTTAATCTCTGATGACTTACCATGAACACTGTGTGTGTATGTGTGTGCATACGTGTGTGTGTGTGTGTGTGTGTGTGCACGTGTGTTTGTGTGTGTGTGCACGTGTGTTTGTGTGTGTGTGTATGTGTGTATTTGTGTGTGTGTGTGTGTGTGTGTGTCTGTGCACGTGTGTGTGTGTGTGCACGTGTGTTTGTGTGTGTGTATGTGTGTATTTGTGTGTGTGTGTGTGTGTGTGTGTGCACACGTGTGTGTGTGCACGTGTGTTTGTGTGTGTGTATGTGTGTGTATTTGTGTGTGTGTGTGTGCACGTGTGTTTGTGTGTGTGTATGTGTGTATTTGTGTGTGTGTGTGTGTTTGTGCACGTGTGTTTGTTTGAGTGTGTGTGTACTCACCTAATTGTGGTTGCAGGGGTCAAGACTCAGCTCCTGGCCCCGCCTCTTCGCTGTCTGCTACTGGGTCTCTGCTCTCCCTGCCCCATGAGCTTTATCATACCTTGTCTTAAAACTATGTATGGTTCCTGCCTCCACTATATCTTTCTCTAGACTATTCCACTTCCTGACTTCTCTGTGGCTGAAGAAATTCTTCCTGACATCCCTTTGACTCATCTGAGTCCTCAGCTTCCAGTTGTGTCCTCTTGTTTCTGTGTTCCCTCTCTGAAACATCCTGTCACTGTCTACCTTGTCAATTCCCCGCAGTATTTTGTATGTCGTTATCATGTCTCCTCTGACCCTTCTTTCCTCCAGTGTTGTTAGTCCTATTTCCCTCAATCTTTCTTCATAAGACAGACCCCTGAGTTGTGGAACTAACCTTGTCGCAAACCTTTGCACTTTCTCTAGTTTATTTACGTGCTTGACCAGGTGTGGGTTCCAGACTGGTGCTGCATATTCTAGTATGGGCCTGACGTACACGGTATACAGTGTCTTGAACGATTCCTTGTTAAGGTAACGGAACGCTAATCTTAGGTTTGCCAGTCGCCCATATGCTGCCGCAGTTATCTGGTTGATGTGTGCCTCCGGAGACGTGCTTGGCGTTATACTCACTCCAAGGTCTTTCTCCTTTGCTGAGGTTTGTAGCCTTTGTCCGCCTAGCTTGTACTCAGTCAGCGGTCTTCTTTGCCCTTCTCCGATCCTCATAACTTTGCATTTGGAGGGATTGAATTCGAGAAGCCAATTGCTAGACCAGATGTCGAGCTTGTCCAGGTCTGTTTGCAGCCCTGCCTGGTCCTCTTCCGATGTGATTCTCCTCATTATTTTCACATCATCCGCGAATAGAGACACTTCTGAGTCTATCCCGTCCGTCATGTCATTTACATATACCAGGAATAACACTGGTCCTAGGACTGACCCCTGCGGTACACCGCTCGTCACAGGCGCCCACTGTGATACCTCACCACGCACCATGACCCGTTGTTGCCTCCCTTTGAGGTATTCCCTGATCCATTCCAGTGCCCTTTCTGTTATACCTGCTTGTTCTTCCAACTTCTTTACTAATCTCATGTGAGGAACTGTGTCGAAGGCCTTCCTGCAGTCCGGGAAAATGTGTGTGCACGTGTGTTTGTATGTGTGTGTGTGTTTGTTTGTGTGTACTCACCTAATTGTGGTTGCAGGGGTCGATCCATAGTTCCTGACCCCGCCTCTTCATTGGTCACTCCATGAGCTTTATCATACCTCTTCTTGAAGCTATGTATAAATCCTGCCTCCACTTCATCACTTCCCAGACTATTCCACTTCCTCATAACTATAAATAAAGACATACTTCCTAACAGCCCAGTGACTCATCTGAGTCTTCAACTTCCGTTTGTGACCCATTGTTGCTGTTTCCCATCTCAGAAATCTGTTTCTGTCCACCTTGACGATTCTTCTCAGTATATATGACGTTATCATCTCTCCACTATCCCAAATGTACTTTAATTTCGTCAGGTCGATTTCCCTTAACCTCTCCCCGTAGGACATGCCCCTTAGCTCCGGGACTAGTCTCGTTGCAAACCTTTGAACTTTCTCTCATTTCCTGACGTGCCTGACAAGGTGTGGGTTCCAAACTGGTACTCCATACTCCAATATAGACTGACGTACACGGTGTACAGAGTCTTAAGATTCCTTACTGAGATGTCGGAATTCTATTCTTAGGTTTGCTAGTCGCCCAAATGCTGCAGCAGTTTTTGGTTGTTGTTCACCTTAGGAGATGTGCTCGGTATTATACTCACTCCAAGATCCTTTCCCTTATGTGAGGTTTATAGTCTTTGGCCCTCTAGACTATACTCTGTCTTCGGTCTTCTTTGCCCTTCCCCGATCTTCATGATTTTGCACTTGGTGATGTTGAACTCCAGAAGCAAGTTGTTGGATCAGGTTTGCAGCCTGTTCAAATCCCTTTGTAGTCCTACATGGTCCTCCTCCGATTGAATTTTCCTCATTAACTTCACATTGTCTGCAGAGATACTTCTGTGTCTGTTCCTTCCATCATGTCTTTCACATATACCAGAAACAGCGCCTACTCTGACACCTCGTCACATACCATGACTCGCTGATGCCTTACTATCAGTTATTCTTTGATCCATTGCAGTGCCTTCCTTGTTATACCTGCCTAGTCCTCCAGCTTTTGCACTAATCTTTTGTGTGGAACTGTGTAAAAAGCCTTCTTATATCCCAAGAAAACGAAGTCTACCCACCCTCTCTCTCCCATGTCTTACTGCTGTCACCTTGTCATAGAACTCCATTAGGTTTGTGACACAGGATTTCCCATCCCTGAATCTGTGCTGGTTGTCGTTGATAAGCTCATTCCTTTCTAGGTGCTCCACCACTCTTCTCCTGATAATCTCTATAACTTTGCATATTATACATGTCAGTGACACTGGTCTGTAGTTGAATACTGCATGCCTGTCTCCTTTTTTAAAAATTGGAACTACACAAAGCGCTTCTGCTCCCTCTCCCAGGATCCATGGAGAGTTGTCCGGCACCATCGACTTTGAGATATCTAGCTCGCTTAGCAGCCTCTTCACTTCGTTCGTTGTATGTATTGCGTCCTGCACTTGATGGTGTACCTCACTACTCCATCTTTTTGGAGTCCTTTCTGTCTCCACTGTGAATACTTCTTTAAATCTAATCTTGAGCTCCTCACATACTTCTTGGTTGTTTCTTGTGAACTCTCCACCTTCCTTTCTCAGCCTGAGTACCTGGTCCTTGACTGTTGTTTTCCTCCTGATGTGACTGTACAACAGTGTGTTTGTGTGTGTGTGTGTGTGTGTGTGTGTGTGTGTGTGTGTGTGTGTGTATGTGTGTGTTGTTTGCTTTTAATACATGACACATTTCCTCCTCAATTTCACTGAAAAGTCGTAGTTCTTCATTGTTCATTGACCAATCACATGCAAGCCCGCCCCAGCTGAAGCAATGTTGTTCACTTGGGGTAAGCATTAGCAGACTTGCCTACCTGCTGGTTGAGTACAGTGCATTCTCTCTGGCTTCTGCTTTGCCATCTGTCACCGTCGTGTACAATTATTATTATTCTATCTGCACATATTGTACATACCTGTATATTGTGGGTGAAGTCTACTGGCGAGTTTGCTCCAATTCCCATCATGACCAGGTCTCTCAGGCCATTTATTACCTGTGTTCGTAATGGGGGAGTTCTGTCCGGGAGCTAGAGCTGGAGTTGGTGCAAGAGCTGGTCTTGACATTGGTCGGATTGCAACTACCGCCTTTTGTATTGCCTGTCAGGCTTGCTACTGTGAGTATATCCTGCAAGTAGTTCTGTGCTATTGCTGCTTGTTGCGTGAATTACAAATAGTGTTTCATGTTGGGTTATGCCACCTACACGTGTTAGGCGGTTGGGGTCTGAGTATATTCTCCTAAATCTGTCCGAACCATCTATACAGCGTTGCTGGAGAATTGCTCGTTCCACTGGCATAGAATACCAACGAACTCTCACTTCTGCGCAGCTTCGTGACATTATTTGTAGCAAATTAAAGGTTGGAGCAACACTGGTGCACTAAACTGAGGTATCTCCAGCTACAAGAGACAACACCAGAGCAATCAGACCAGCAGTCTCGTAAAGCAGGTGGTGCACCGGGTTTGTCTCAGGGCGAGTCAGCTTCGTTGGCGCTTCAGTTAGCCTCGAAACAACTAGAGCAGCGAGCATTTGATAAAGAGGAATTTGATAGAGAGAAGGATAGGAGGCAATTTGAGCAGACTGTTAGTGACAACTTTAGTGGGCAAAAAACAGTGCTTGCGCATTGAGGTGGCCTGGGGAGCATTGGGCAGCACTGGTGCATACAACGTTGTACGGCAATGCACAAGATATCACAGCTGTTTTAAATAATGAAGCATTTGTTGATTATCGGGTTGTTAAAACAACGGTTCTTGGAGCATATCAGTGTATTCCCGCCAAGTACAGGAGGCAATTCAAATTGTGCAAGAGTCAGCTGGGTCAGTCTCATGTAGACTTTGAATGGTAGCAGTAAAAAAAAAAAACTTCACAAAATGGTACAAGATGTCGCCAACTTTTTAGACCAAGTACAGTTACTTTTGGTGAATAACCTACTGGAATCTGTTGATTATTATTCTTTGACCACTTTTTCAGAAGCAGCCAGGCTGGCTGTTTCTAACTGTTCCTTGTCCGTGAGGTCTAATCTTTCTTCCCAACAGCCTGGTATGAATAGAGATCACCATGTACAAATCCCTAACTGGAGGACGAAGTGGCAGGATGAAAGTCAACAGCAATGCCAACCAAGTCGTCTGGTGAGCATCGACATTAAACTCGGGGTCAACCTGGTGAACGACGACCTCAAACTCATGGTGAACAACAACGTCAGTACACAGAGTGGCGCCAGCCACAAAATCAACAGGGAGTTAAATTATAGTATGAGGAAACCTGTTACCGTTGTCATAAACCAAGCCTTGTAAAGTCCAACTGTCCAATTATGCCCCTACCATTAGGAAAGATCAACATCCTCCCTTTTGAGATGAACCTGAAAAAAAGTAGAGGGTGGTATGACCCCATACTACAGTGCATGCCACATCCCCCTTGTGGAGAATGAATACAAAATGAAGTAACAACTTTTAGGGATACCGGGGTTTATTGTTCCCTTATAAGAGAGGGAGTCCTCCCACTTTCTAAAAAAAAAACGTCATTGTATTCCTATGTTCTCTTAGAGACACTTAGAACAAATTTGTAAAAGAGACCACGAAGATTTCTTGTGCTCAATATTGCAGCATTTGAGGCACTGTTGAATTAAATTATCTAGAAAGAGAAAATAAGAATGAGAAAAGCTTTGGTGTAAATAACACGTTGAAGGAAGTAATTAGCATCAGGAGAGGAGTATACTTATCTTCAGGAGATTGGAGAAGAGTGGTCTAAAATATCTTCAACAATGATGCCGTTTCTGTCAGGAATATCTTGAATAAGGTCATCTAGGTCAGAGTCGTTGGCAGAGGACAACGTCGACCTGCATAACCTTACTCTTGGCTCTATGCTCAGGAGTCCAACTTACCGAAAAATTGGCCAAAGGGAGTTTGGAACGAGTCTTTGTTAGTAAAACAACATCAATAAATGTTACACAAATAACCCGCACATAGGTGAGAGGAGCTAACGACGACGTTTCGGTCCCACTTTGAAAATTTACAAAATCACACTGTAAATGGTACAAGTCCAGTGCATTTATATCCATTCTGTAATACGGTGACCGGAACTGTGCAGCATAATCTAAATGAGGCCTAGCCAAAGACATATAGAGTTGAAGAACAACCTGAGGACTTCTATTATTTATACTTCTTGATATGAAGCCAAGGATTCTGTTAGCTTTATTGCGAACACTTATGCACTGTTGTCTTGGTTTCAGAATACTGTTAACCAGAATTCCTAAATTCTTCTACATTATTCAATTTATATGTGGCATGGTTATTGTCCTGCCCAACATTTAGAACTTTGCATTTGTCTACATTAAACTGCATCTGCCACTTCTCCAACCACTGCATCAGTCTATTCAAATCATCCTGGAGTGTTCTAATGTCCTCATTAGAATGAATTGAACGGCCAATTTTTGGTGTCATCAGCAAATTTGCTTATGTTGCTATTTATTCCCTCATCTATGTCGTTTATGTAAATTTTAAACAACAGGGGGCCCAAAACTGACCCCTGTGGGACACCGCTTGAGACGTGCACACATTCTGATTTCTTCCCATTTATGCAAACTCTCTGCCGCCTATTTGTCAACCATGCCTCTACCCAGGAAAAAAAATTCTCCTCCTATTCCGCGTGCCTTAAGTTTCCTCAATAGCCTCTGATGTGGAACTTTATCGAAAGCCTTACTGAAGTCCATATACACAATATCATATTCATTACCACGATCTACCTCCTCAAACACCTTAGTGAAAAAAGTTTGTAAATTCGTAAGACAGGAACGTCTCTTAGTAAAACCGTGTTGAGATTCATTAATCAATTTATTCCTTTCAAGATGGCTACGAATTGCATCGGCAATTATTGATTCCATAAATTTACCAACTGTGGAGGTAAGGCTTATTGGTCTATAGTTTGAAGCTAAGGACCTGTAACCTGCCTTGTAAATAGGTATTACATTTTCCCTTTTCCACTTGTCTGGCACTATGCCAGTTTGTAGTGATATATTGAAAAGATTTGCCAAAGGTTTGCTAAGTTCCCCTTAACATTCCTTTAAAATTCTTGCAAACAGTTCATCACGGCCTGGGGATTTGTTAGGTTTTAATTTCTCTATTTGTCTGAGGACCATGTCACTAGTTACCCCAATCGAGCATAGTCTATTATCTTCCTGTTCAACATAATTTAATATTTCTGGAATTCCGCTAGTATCTTCCTGAGTAAAAACTGAGAGGAAGTAAGTATTGAAAATTTCACACATATCCTTATCACTGTCCGTGATCTGTCCTGAGTTACTTTTAAGTGGGCCTATCTTGTCCCTAATCTTACTTCTGTATACCTGAAAGAACTCTTTTGGGTTAGTCTTCGAATCCCTTGCGACCTTAGCCTCATAATCCCTTTTTGCTTTTCTTATTCCTTTTTTTTATTTATCTCTTTAATCGAAAATATTGATTTCTTATCTGTCCATCCCCTCTTTTGATACGCCTATATATGCCTCTCTTTTGACCAATGAGATGTTTTAATCTATTGTTCATCCATTTAGGATCCTTTTTTTTAGATCTAATTTTCCTACTCGGAACAAAAATTGTCTGGGCAGTTAGAACTACGCTCTGGAAAACGTCATATTGGCAACCAAAACTACTTACCTGACTCATAGTAATTTCTGAGCCACATGAAGTCGGCTAAGCGAAAGTCTGGAACAAAGACTTCATTACAGTTACATGGGTAATTCCATGATATATTGAAACTAAGTGATTTGTGATCGCTTTCCCCAAGCTCTTCATTAACCTCAAGATTATTAATTAGTGATTCTTTGTTGGCAAGAACCAAATCAAGCAAGTTGCTACCTTTAGTTGGTTCTGTCACAAACTGTTTTAAAAAACTATCCTGAACCGTATCAAGAAAGTCACTAGACTCAAGAGTACCTGTCACATTGTTCCAATCAATTTATCTAAATTTAAAATCTCCCATTAACACAACATTTTCATATCTAGACGCCTTATGAATTTCGTCCCATAGCAGCTTACTGCACTCCCTATCCAGGCTTGGGGGTCTGTAAATCACACCCAAAATCAATTTTTCACGACCCTCGAGAAACTGTAACCAAACAGATTCTGTGTCCAATGTTTCTAATCTTATATCTTGTCTAACACAACAATTTTTTTTTTTATTAACACATCGGCCGATTCCCACCAAGGCAGGATTGCCCGAAAAAGAAAAACTTTCGTCATCATTCACTCCATCACTGTCTTGCCAGAGGGGTGCTTTACACTACAGTTATAAAACTGCAACATTAACACCCCTCCTTCAGAGTGTAGACACTGTACTTCCCATCTCCAGGACTCAAGTCCGGCCTGCCGGTTTCCCTGAATCCCTTCATAAATGTTACTTTGCTCACACTCCAACAGCACGTCATGTATTAAAAACCATTTGTCTCCATTCACTCCTATCAAATATGCACACGCATGCTTGCTGGAAATCCAAGCCCCTCGCACCCAAAACCTCTTTTACCCCCTCCCTCCAACCTATCCTAGGGCGACCCCTACCCCGCCTTCCCTCCACTACAGATTTATACACTCTCGAGGTCATTCTATTTCGTTCCATTCTCTCTACATGTCCGAACCACCTCAACAACCCCTCCTCAGCTCTCTGGATAATAGTTTTGGTAATCCCGCACCTCTTCCTAATTTCCAAACTCCGAATTCTCTGCATTATATGCACACCACACATTGACCTCAGACATGACATCTCCACTGCCTCCAGCCTTCTCCTCGTTGCGACATTCATCACCCATGCTTCACACCCTCCCACCCAGCTACCTATCTCCAATAATTTAGATTTCCCCTTATTAACCCTCATCCCCGTCGCCTTCCCAAAAAATTCCACCAACCTATTCATGACACATAGCTGCCTCACAGAAGTTACCCATAGTGTGTTGTAATCCACATACCCAATAATGCTTCCTACCTCAACTAATCTATAAAACGGATCCTGCATTAAGGCAAACAAAATTTGAGACAAAGGGCAACCTTGCCTTAGGCCCCGTTTCATTTCCACCGCCCTTCTTACACCCCCATTTATTTGCACTCTAACTAAAGCCCCCTCATACAAGGTCCTAACCCAACCCACCACCACCTCTCCAAAGCCTTGCCGTTCCAGAATATCTAATAACATCTCCCTATTCACCTTGTCATATGCACTCTGCCAATCCAAACTCAACACCTTCCCCCCTCCTTTGTCTCATCAATAAACTGCTTTATCTCCCTATGCCCCGTTCTAATGCTCCTGCCAGGGACCCCCAGTTGACCCTGATGCAATATACCCTTTAACCCTAACTTTATTCTATTTGCCAAAATTTTGGCAAAAATCTTATAATCCGCAGTGAACAAAGCTATACCCCTATAATCGTTGAGAACCACCTGATCCCTCTCTTTTGCTACTAAAACAAGCACCCCTGTCCTCATCGACTTCCCCATATATCCCACCTCCTTCATTTCATTCATCAACTTTACCAGCAACCCCCTCAATACCTGCCAATAATGCACATATAAATCCCCAGGCAACCCATCAATACCTGGCGATTTCCCCAACCCTAAACCCTTCACCACCTCCCATACCTCATCCTCCAAGATCTCCCACTCACAAACCCTTCGCTCCTCCTCCCCTAATAAATTCCCTATACCCCCCAAGACCCTCTCCCTCTCCCGCTCCGCCCCTTCGTGATGTGCAAATTTATCCCGGAACCACCGTTCAGCATACCCTCCCATTCCTTCCGTAGTCCTCAACACCCTCCCCTCCTGATACCCCCCCTTCCAAATCCACCTTCAATGATTCTATTAGCATGTGTTTCCTCCTCTGCTGAAAATTTCTCAGCACCACCCTGGATACTTTGTTCCCCCATAACACCTCATCCATACCGCTTCTGACCCATACAGCCTGAAATTTCTCCTCCTGATATTGAGGAGGAGAAATTTCTGGCTCTTAACCTATTTCGTATTTCCCTCACTTCATCAATATGTTTTCCTGCCCAAGCCCCTCCCTGATACTTCCCTAACAACCCCTCCAAATACTTTTGATATCCAAAACGATACCTAGCTTCCTCTTTACCAACCCTCTCCAAAAATTTTCTAATTTCCACCTTCCCAACCTCCGTCCACCACTTCACTACTTCCCCAATCGCCCCTTTCCCCTCCTCCCACAAACCCTCCCACTACCCATGAAAAGCCTCCTCTACCCCGTCCCTCACCAATAAACTAGTATTCCATTTCCAGTAACCATTATAAACACGAAATACCCCCACCCACTCCCCCTCAAACAAAAGGCCCCTATGATCTGAAAACCCAAAATCTATACACTCCACCTTTCTCACTTCCACCCATCTTGTCACATAAATTCTATCTAACATAGGTGCATAATTACGCCTTACATAAGTATATTCCACCATCTCGGTCCCTCCCCCCACAACATCAACCAGACCCACAGCACCCAAGACATCCCTGAGCACTCCTAACACACAACCCCCTCCCCTAGGCTCCACATCCCTGATCCTTATCACACTATTCCAATCTCCTTCAACAATAACCACCTGGGGCAAACTACGAAAGGCATACGTCAAATCATTAGACACAAATTCATTGTTAATACTCCTATTTGCCACCACTGGCATATACACCCCCAAAAAACTAACTCATTCACCCTTACCACCCTCCCCCCCACTGCATCCCAAGTTGATATCTGGAATGGACTATCCTCCCTAATACCCACCAAAACTCCCCCTTTGAAAGCCTTAGCATCACATGCATACACCGTGTAATCTTTAACCACTATCTCCTCACACCTACGATAATTGTGTTCCTGAATGAACACAACATCCACTCGCAACCTTCTCAAAGTTATTCTTGAGGCCATTTACATTAATCGTTAGACACTTGAAAGATACGATTGGGGTTTTCCCTTCTGCTTCACTTTCCCATATGGCTTTCCCTCCTTACTCTTCCATTTTTCCTTCAATATTTTACCACATCCATTATCCTTACTTTTACTACCCTTGCCTTGGACCACCTCAGTCCACATCTTCTTACCGGTGTGTTGTGCTGCTGTCAAAACATCTTCATCAGAATCATCACCAGGTCGTTTCCTCGTCTCCCCCTTATCACCCATCACCTCCATATCCTCCCCTCTATGTACCTCAGCTACCACAACAGAAACCAACTGCTTCTGCTCAATATCCTTCTCCCCTGCTCTGGCAGGGTACCCTGTTCATCCCCAATGACCTCGAGTACCTCCTTCCGCCCCCCCCCGGGACAACTCCCGTCACCTCCTCCAGTACCAGAGGATCTCTTCCTATGAAGGCATTCAAGTCTTCCAAAATTTCAGCCTCCTCCCGATACTCTGTAGCATCTGGAACCATTGATGCCTCACGTCCACCCTCCTGCACTACCGAGAACTCCTCATCCTGTATACCCTTTACTGCTTCCTCTTGATCCACCTCCACACTCCACGCATGCTGTACCATGCCCTCCTGCGCACCATCCGCTGTTGCACCAGCTTCCCCAGACCGCTGTTGCTTGCCATAGTCAAACTGCCGTACACCAACTTCATGTACCGGCCTTTCCTCCACTCGTCTACTTTGACAATCCACCGCTATATGTTCAGCCTTTCCACACAGCCGGCAGGTCCTAATCTGGATGACGTATGTGACATATACCTGCATGCAAAATCCTTTCATTAGTACATACGAGGGTATTGGCTACCATAATGTCATCTTGACGGCATACGTACCCTCCAACATGCCTGCATATACGCCAGTCATCCATCTGCCAACTGTCACTGCATGAACCACCCCATACTACTGCAATTCTTCTCTGATATCACATTCCCCGGCCTCAAATGGAACATTCTTCAATTTTATCCATTTATACGTAGCCCACACGTCACGCACACATACCTCCAAGCCCTGCATTACCATCAAGTGTTGATCCTGGTACTTATCCACAATACGGTTGTATGCCACGGTACAAGCAAACTTGACGAACAGTCGCCTCACACCATTCAACGATATGCCGTATAACTCCGAATGGTCGACGCCCAAAGTGTCTCGAAGAATCGCACACAAGACCACGTCCACATTAGTCTGATGTACTGCACCCTGGAGCACTTCAATGCCAATCGTGTTGACACGACGTCTACACCTCTCTGCCATGACCAAGAAAATGAAGTTTCACTAGTCAGCCGCTAGGGGTCTCCACAACACTCCCGCACATCACCAAGGCTGGGAGTGGAATGTGACCCACACACAAACTAGACGTATTTCGGTCGCTGTGTGATCGGAGAAAAGTTTCCCATAATTCCATTACCTCACACCATTGTGCCTCAATGGACGAGAATGGAATAATGCAGAGTGATCATAAGTTGATAACACAGTTGAATACACTTACATTGAAGATTTGAAGGGAAACAGAAGAGACATTCACAAGTCATAAGGAAACTAATTCCCAAATTTCAACAATACAAATATTTGATTAGCTTATTACGCTCCTCAAATCTATTTCAAGCCTTTCCAAAAGACCAAATTCCAAAAATACAAGAACATTAAGCTTCAAGCTGCTAAGAAATTGGATTATTAAGCTGTCATCTTGCAAGTGTTGAAGGTAATTATCACCTTGCAAAATGTTGAAGGTAATTATTATATTGCAAGTGTTGAAGGTGATTATCATCTTGCAAGTGTTGAAGGTAATTATCAACTTGCAAGTGTTGAATGTATTTATTACCTTGCAAGTCTTAAAGGTAATTATCATCTTGCAAGTGTTGAAGGAAATTATCATCTTGCAAGTGTTGACAATAATTATCATGTTGTATGTGTTGAAGGTAATTATCATGTTGTAAGTGTTTAAGGAAATTACCATTTTTCAAGTGTTGAAGGTAATTATCATGTTTCAAATGTTGAAGGTAATTATCATGCAAGTATTGAAGGTAATCATCATCTTGCAAGGATTGAAAGTAATCAGATGCGACGCTTAGAAATTATAGCATGAAAAGCAATATTTCAATTTTAACAGTTTCCAGAACAGCAAACTGGGAACTACACAGACCAATGTCAATCACAAGTTTTCTCCAGCAAGACTGACCATCGTTTAAGAAAAACTAAGTTTTATATAAACTTAGTAAACATAACTTACGAGTATCATATGTTTAACATTGTTATAACCACATAAAATAACATAAGGCTGATTTAAACTGTGATAATCAAATAAAGTCAAATATTTTGAGGAATTTTTGTTTCAGAAGAAACAGTCTCCAATTATTTCACAGAAACAGATTTGATTAATAAAATAGACAAATGATAACTTTCACAACATAACGTTAAGATTGGTAAAGAATACCAACAAGATGGAGAATTAAAGACATGTGCAACATCTGGGTATCTTAACTCAGAGATGCTTCGTCATCCATTGGCTTTATTCATCCAAGGAAATAATCTGAAGACTGAAGAAATATATACAGCAAACAGTGGAATACGAGGTAATCAGTCTCTCAGATTCTTCAAGACGACGGTGCTCACCACCGGGATGAAACGTCTTCAAGATACCCAGATGTTGCACTTGTGTCAAATTATCCATTAAGATTGTTTCCTCTGAGGAAACAAGCATTAAAAGTGTAAAGTTGCCCAGATGTTTTAGCACTTATTGCTCAGAACACAAGACAATTTTTGTGCCTTCACAGGTTAAAGCCGCAAAACCATCATCCATTTTATACGATGCATCAACCATACAAGATTGATGCACTTTACTTTTATAATAGATAAGTTTTCATGGTATGTATTGTGAACTTTTTCTTGATCCAGACAAAACCACCGAGAGAGTTGTTATTGTGTTCCATTAGAGAATTATACGTCACACATGTCCTGGAGACTTGTCTGATAGTAACTCAGAGATCATTATCAGATTACTGAAGAATCTTTAGTTTGACATTTATCAATCTTACGTCATTCAGCATCAACGGTGCACTAATACTGTTACTACTACTTCTGTTCCTACTAATACAACTACCACCACTACTATTACTGCTACTACTACAATTATGCTTCTTCTCCCTCGTCAGTTCTTTCTTCTAGTCTTCCCAGCCAGACACTCAATTTATATTGGACAATAGTTCTGGACTCACCAACACTTCTTCCTAACGTTGCTCTCCTAAGTGCAGGTTTCTGGTGAATTGTTCCAGCCACGATATTGTGACCTTTTTATTCTTTGCTTCATGATCATGTGTGTCAGGTGTGTGACAGGAAGATTTTAAAACAATTGCTGAAGTTACTGACTTCCAGCTGCTGGTGTTTGCAACTTCTTGGGTCAGTTGACCTTCAGCGTCTCAGTTGAGTTCATAACTTTCTCAGACGTTTAATAGGAGAATATGTTGTTGTTGTTGTTGTTGTTGCTCGCACACTGTGCTATTAAATTCTGGACTTGTTATCACCTGACGAGTTCCTTGGGACAAAGATTATTGGAAAAGTAGACTTAATAAAGCTCACTGTGTGGGCGAAACTTACTCAATAAATGATTGCATTATTCTGCATTGGTCTACTTTTCCATCTTTTTTGCATTTTAGTATTATTTATCTCTACAAGGATTTATGATAGGCTGGGCTGTCTTTCATTAAAGATTGCTCGCTGCTCTCTCTGCAGACTGTCATATATAAGATTACTCAGCTTTGTCAGTGTTGAGCAGTGTACCAGCCAGTAGCTTAAGTCACACTGTTTCTTGTGTCTTGTGAATTTACTAAAGTTGTGGTATTTTGTGAATAATCTTATAGTGAATTACTAATACATTCACTGTAGTTAGTGTTGTGCTCTATTATTGCTTTTTAACATTTAATAAACTTACATTCATAATTCGTTATCTGAGTATACATACTTAAATGTATACCTGGAGAGTGTTTCTGGGGTCAACGCCCCCGAGGTCAGGTCTGTAACCTTTTCCTTACAACCGCTGAATAAAAGGAATTACTGCTTGTTGACGTTTCCTGGTATGTTATTTTACAAATAATTATCCTCATGGGTACAATGAACGACAATTATTATTGTGTAGTATTATCTTGCTATTGATTTAAATTTGTTGTCGCTTATGTTACGGTCAATGTTCAGACTACAAGTGAAGGGCAACCAGTTAAAATTCACTAGATTGTTGGTGTTGGCACTTAATTAACACACACCGATTACCCACCGCATCTCATGAAATCCCATCTTCGTCCCCCATCAGTCTCACTCCCTCATAAAAGCAGACTGAGACACTTACAAACACCTGGAAAATACTGAACCCCTAAATTCACCCTCCCTTTCCCTACCCTTCCCATTCCCTCCCCCCTCCCCTCACCCCACACAAACTAGATGTATTTCGGTCGCTGTGTGATCGGAGAAAAGTTTCCCATAATTCCATTAGCTCAGACCATTGTGTCTCAATGGATGAGAATGAAATAATGCAGAGTGATCATAAGTTGATAACACAGTTGAATACTTACATTGAAGATTTGAAGGGAATCAGAAGAGACATTCACAAGTCAAATTTCTTCCTCTTTCATTTCATCATTGTTTCTTTCATTGTTTATTTTTCTTTCAATATTCTCTCTTCCTCTCTAACTCTTTTTCACAAGTTTTTTTACAGTGTTAGAATAAGAGTTCCTTCCTTTATTTACAAACTAAGAGCTGTTGTCTATCTCTGAAGCCATTTCTGGGGCAGCAATTTCATTTGGTCAGCTGACTTTACTTCATCAATGTCGTAATGCTGTACGAACATATTCCAGACAGGAGTCATTATTGGAATGAATGTCAGCTGAATTGATGTTCTTGAGAATGGTGTAGCCAGAGTGAAGTTGTTGTTTATTGACCGTCTTGTTATGCATAAGCTGTCTTCTCGATGTCCGTGAAGTGGAGTCGTAGATGAAACTGGGGACAGGAAGTCCTAGAAAGTGGAGCACACTGAAGATGTGAGCAATCTCTACTGTCGAGTATGCACAAGATACGTGTATGTGCTGTAAGCTTTTTGGCCTCATTGTTTATGAGATTTACTACGTGGTTCTTCATAGCCAGTTTGGAATCAAATTTCACCCAAAGGATTTCAACACCATCTCTGGGTTCCAACACTCTCCAAGCCTTGTACCCAGCAGTAGCGGCCTCTCTGTAATGGAAGCCGAACCAAGGCCGATCTGAAGACTTCTTTACATACTGCTGGTGAGACATATTCTTGTGTTGGAGAATAAGGTCATGTTTAGTGAAGACATTCACATGATTATCAACGTTACCTTAGAGAAGAACATTCCAATCAAAGGCGGCAAGGTCCAAGCAAAGGTCTGGGTAGTTTCCTGCTGCCTCTCTCTCTCTCACTCTGTCACTCTGAGTGAGTTCATTGATACCATATTATCTCTATAACAGATAAATGTGTATCGCCACTGCCTCTCCTCTGCAGTCATTACAACACTGGAAGTGATTAGCAAAAAAAGCGTTGAGGAGTAACAAAGAGTAAACATGAAGAGGAAAAGAAATAGGTAATTTCATTAAGGAAACAAAGGGAAATAGAGGGATGGATCCCCTTCAATGATTATCTGTCTAATTAATGAGATTCAGCTGGACCTCTTGACTCTAAAATGGTGTTGGAATTCATTTGAAAATCGAGTAACAATTGCAGCTGAAACTTTTTCAATATTAGAGTGGAAATCCGCTGCTTGTACAGAATTCTAAGCCTGTAAATGTTTAACACTTAGTATATTTACAGAGTTGTGTATCATTCAATATGTATATACGATGAGTTTACTTTCATCTATGATCAATGTATTAATGTATCACCGTCATGAGGAAACTAGGTGTCATGCAGTCCTCATAACCTTGGTGTAGTTGAAAGTCTTGAACATACAACAGCAGCATCTGTGAAGCATTACGAGATATTGTAGCAGCATCAATGTAACCTCAGGAGATAGTGGCTGCAGGATATACACACTGAGGAGTGTATCTCACACAAGATATACACACTGAGAGGTGTATCTCACACAGAATATACACACTGAGAGGTGTATCTCACACAGGATATACACACTGAGCAGTGTATCTCACACAGGATATACACACTGATGAGTGTATCTCACACAGGATATACACACTGAGGAGTGTATCTCACACAGGATATATACACTGATGAGTGTATCTCACACAGGATATATACACTGAGGAGTGTATCTCACACAGGATATACACACTGAGGAGTGTATCTCACACAGGATATATACACTGAGGAGTGTATCTCACACAGGATATATACACCGAGAGGTGTATCTAACACAGGATATACACACTGAGGAGTGTATCTCACACAGGATATACACACTGAGGAGTGTATCTCACACATGATATACACACTGAGCAGTGTATCTCACACAGAATATACACAATGATGAGTGTATCTCACACAGGATATACACACGGAGGAATGTATCTCACACAGGATATATACACTGAGGAGTGTATCTCACACAGGATATATACACTGAGGAGTGTATCTCACACAGGATATACACACTGAGGAGTGTATCTCACACAGGATATACACACTGAGAGGTGTATCTCACACAGGATATACACACTGAGGAGTGTATCTCACACATGATATACACACTGAGGAGTGTATCTCACACAGGATATACACACTGAGCAGTGTATCTCACACAGGATATACACACTGAGGAGTGTATCTCACACAGGATATACACACTGAGGAGTGTATCTCACACAGGATATACACACTGAGGAGTGTATCTCACACAGGATATATACTCTGAGGAGTGTATCTCACACAGGATATATACACTGAGAAGTGTATCTCACACAGGATATACACACTGAGGAGTGTATCTCACACAGGATATATACACTGAGAGGTGTATCTCACACAGGATATATACACTGAGGAGTGTATCTCACACAGGATATACACACTGAGGAGTGTATCTCACACAGGATATACACACTAAGGAGTGTATCTCACACAGGATATATACACTGAGGAGTGTATCTCACACAGTATATACACACTGAGGAGTGTATCTCACACAGGATATACACACTGAGGAGAGTATCTCACACAGGATATATACACTGAGGAGTGTATCTCACACAGGATATACACACTGAGGAGTGTATCTCACACAGGATATACACACTGAGGAGTGTATCTCACACAGGATATACACACTGAGGAGTGTATCTCACACAGGATATACACACTGAGGAGTGTATCTCACACAGGATATACACACTGAGGAGTGTATCTCACACAGGATATACACACTGAGGAGTGTATCTCACAGGATATACACACTGAGGAGTGTATCTCACACAGGATATACACACTGAGGAGTGTATCTCACACAGTATATACACACTGAGGAGTGTATCTCACACAGGATATAAACACTGAGGAGTGTATCACACACAGGATATACACACTGAGGAGTGTATCTCACACAGGATATACACACTGAGGAGTGTATCTCACACAGGATATACACATTGAGGGTGTAACTCACACAGGATATACACACTGAGGAGTGTATCTCACACAGGATATACACACTGAGGAGTGTATCTCACACAGGATATACACACTGAGGAGTGTATCTCACACAGGATATACACACTGAGGAGTGAATCTCACACAGGATATACACACTGAGGAGTGTATCTCACACAGGATATACACACTGAGGAGTGTATCTCACACAGGATATACACACTGAGGAGTGTATCTCACACAGGATATACACACTGAGTGGTGTATCTCACACAGGATATACACACTGAGGAGTGTATCTCACACAGGATATACACACTGAGGAGTGTATCTCACACAGTATTACACACTGAGGAGTGTATCTCACACGGATATAAACACTGAGGAGTGTATCACACACAGGATATACACACTGAGGAGTGTATCTCACACAGGATATACACACTGAGGAGTGTATCTCACACAGGATATACACATTGAGGAGTGTAACTCACACAGGATATACACACTGAGGAGTGTATCTCACACAGGATATACACACTGAGGAGTGTATCTCACACAGGATATACACACTGAGGAGTGTATCTCACACAGGATATACACACTGAGGAGTGAATCTCACACAGGATAAACACACTGAGGAGTGTATCTCACACAGGATATACACACTGAGGAGTGTATCACACACAGGATATACACACTGAGGAGTGTATCTCAAACAGGATATACACACTGAGGAGTGTATCTCACACAGGATATACACACTGAGGAGTGCATCTCACACAGGATATACACACTGAGGAGTGAATCTCACACAGGATATACACACTGAGGAGTGTATCTCACACAGGATATACACACTGAGGAGTGTATCTCAAACAGGATATACACACTGAGGAGTGTATCTCACACAGGATATACACACTGAGGAGTGTATCTCACACAGGATATACACACTGAGGAGTGTATCTCACACAGGATATACACACTGAGGAGTGTATCTCACACAGGATATACACACTGAGGAGTGAATCTCACACAGGATATACATATTGAGGAGTGTAACTCACACAGGATATACACACTGAGGAGTGTATCTCACACAGGATATACACACTGAGGAGTGTATCTCACACAGGATATACACACTGAGGAGTGTATCTCACACAGGATATACACACTGAGGAGTGTATCTCACACAGGATATACACACTGAGGAGTGTATCTCACACAGGATATACACACTGAGGAGTGTATCTCACACAGGATATACACACTGAGGAGTGTATCTCACACAGGATATACACACTGAGGAGTGTATCTCACACAGAATATACACACTGAGGAGTGTATCTCACACAGGATATACACACTGAGGAGTGTATCACACACAGGATATACACACTGAGGAGTGTATCTCACACAGGATATACACACTGAGGAGTGTATCTCACACAGGATATACACATTGAGGAGTGTAACTCACACAGGATATACACACTGAGGAGTGTATCTCACACAGGATATACACACTGAGGAGTGTATCTCACACAGGATATACACACTGAGGAGTGTATCTCACACAGGATATACACACTGAGGAGTGAATCTCACACAGGATAAACACACTGAGGAGTGTATCTCACACAGGATATACACACTGAGGAGTGTATCACACACAGGATATACACACTGAGGAGTGTATCTCAAACAGGATATACACACTGAGGAGTGTATCTCACACAGGATATACACACTGAGGAGTGTATCTCACACAGGATATACACACTGAGGAGTGTTTCTCACACAGGATATACACACTGAGGAGTGAATCTCACACAAGATATACACACTGAGGAGTGTATCTCACACAGGATATACACACTGAGGAGTGTATCTCAAACAGGATATACACACTGAGGAGTGTATCTCACACAGGATATACACACTGAGGAGTGTATCTCACACAGGATATACACACTGAGGAGTGTATCACACAGGATATACACACTGAGGAGTGTATCTCACACAAAGTTAATATATGAGAGTCCTTGATAAATACCGTAGATACTTCTCGTTGGTGTACTAATAATTATAATACTCATAATACCTATTATAATATTAATAATAATAATAATAATAAAATTAATAATAATAACAATAATAATAATAATAATAATAATAATAATAATAATAATAATAATAATAATAATAATAATAATAATAATAATAATAATAATAATAATAATAATAATAATAATAAAAATATTAATAATATTAATAATAATAATAATAATAACATCAACAACAACAACAAAACAATAATAATAATACTAACAATAATAATAATAATAATAATAGTTGAAGAAGCAAAGGTAACAATGGTGGTTGTGGTAATCACAGTAGAGAAACACGACCGTCATCAGTGTATTCAATAATATGAATAATGTTAAGTAGTGAGAGAATCACTGTTACACACAACACTGTCAGTATAGTAACAACAACACTTAACATAGCAATACTGACAGTATAGTTACAACAACACTTACCATACCAACACTGTCAGTATAGTAACAACAACACTTAAATACCAACACTGACAGTATAGTAACAACAACACTTACCATTCCAACACTGTCAGTATAGTAACAACAACACTTAAATACCAACACTGTCAGTATAGTAACAACAACACTTACCATACCATCACTGTCAGTATAGTAGCACCACTTAAATACCAACACTGACAGTATAGTAACAACAACACTTACCATGCCAACACCGTCAGTATAGTAACAACAACACTTAAATACCAACACTGACAGTATAGTACCAACAACACTTACCATACCAACACTGTCAGTATAGTAACAACAACACTTAAATACCAACACTGACACTATAGTAACAACAACACTTACCATACCAACACTGTCAGTATAGTAACAACAACACTTAAATACCAATATGATCTCCACACACATCAGGTTTTTTTCAGTGTAGAACGAATTTTTTCTCTCTTATTCATGCTGGTAGTGGCCGATGAGAGTGCAGGGTGGGGAGAGAGCCTTCTGCTCTATTATCTTTCCTTCAGACACCAAGATAGTATGTGATAGTCCTTGATAAATACAGCAGATATTTATCATCGGTGTGGACTTTAAACCCGGCTACTATCTCTTTACCAAGTATTCTCTCTCTCTCTCTCTCTCTCTCTCTCTCTCTGTCTGTCTCTCTCTTTCTCTGTCTCTGTCTCTCTCTCTCTCTCT